>CABFWO010007207.1:0-27166 GCA_902155825.1 Timema genevievae
ATGAAAAGCATGTGCCAGCAGAAAACATTGTTAAAATATGAAGTCCATACTCATCTTGTGGAATACTGAATCTAGAATGACTGCACTAACTAATAAACTAAGGAGCGTAAAGTAAGTGACAAATAGTTAGATTAATATTTTATAGTCCTATTTGTTCATTAAATTTAGTGAAACGTTATTGTTTTCCATCTATTTAAAATTTGGTACAGTTTATAATTTTTTTATTGACATGTTTAGCTTTTGGCAGTACGAGAAATAACAGTTTTGGTCCTTAAAAAGTCCTTAAAAATTCCTTGAAAAGTCCTTAAATATAGGTTTCATATATCTGTAAGAACCCTGGTAAGGAATGATTAATTTGTCGTTCTGGGTGTTTTGTTGAGGTGAACAGCTGATGTGGAGTTTAAAAGAAGGAATATTTCATTGGCATAGCGTCATGGATTCTGGTGTTGAGCTAGTTCACATAGGTAGTCGAATCTCAATTTTTTTTAGTAATGGACTGTACTGAGTTTCAAAAAATGTTTTGGAATTGTTGATGAATTCTATTACCAACCATCGTGTGGAAATTTCCTCTTGGGTTTGAAATAACTTAGGCTTAACACCAACATGAGTGATGGAAGATATTGAAATTATTGAATCAAAACTAATTAAGGAATACCAACTGTTTTCTGTCGATTTTACATTTTGTGTGAAATAAATTCAGGTTTTCTTCGAAATGCCTCAAGTCTAATAGCGCTTGATAATTCAGTCTAATGTTTTCTATGAATTCTCAGAAAATAGAAAGATACAAGGTGTGAGTCACTAATGATGCCGGGTCTTGAAATGTCAAGTCACGAAGGTTAACAGGTCAAGTGAGGAGGCTTGACAGTTGGGGGTAGTCTAGTTGAAGTAAGTTGGAAGATAACCTGGTGGTGGGGGGTGGGGGGATGGGTGGATATCACTAGGTGGAAGGGGAAAGAAGCAACCCGCCATGCATTGCATATGAGTTCTTCTATGTGTAATGGTTTCACCATGTCGCTTAGTCAGAGAGCTTCTTTTAACATTGATTACTATGGGTAAATGCATGTCTTATTTGTGTTATGGTATTCCTAGTTTATAAATACTCGTAGATAAGTCTCAATCCTAGTTACATATATCAAGTGTTTTTTCCTCCTAAATGGCTTTCCACTCTCCATCTAGGCAAATGTACGTAAATTTCCTCTAAATTGTAGCTCACATCTGTTTCTTGGTAATTTTAAATATGCAAATATTCTGATAGAGTAGTACTAGGCTGTGCATTGAATTAAAATAAAGTGAAGAAGATATGTTGTTTAAAATATCACTAGTTTTAAGTGAAAAAATCATTAACCTTATTATGACATTACATTTAACAACATAATTTTAAAATAAATCTTATAAAATATTCATTTTATTAAAATTTGTCTATATCATAAAAAGTGACTTATAAAATTTTTAGTTTGAGTTTATTTTAGATAGGCAAAAAGTTTGGTTAGTAAGATTTTTACTTCGGAATTGCTATGGACTAATAATATTACATGCCATTTTTAATTAATAGTTTTACATTAATGCTGTCAAGTAATTTATTTCTAAGAAATATACTAAGGCCACATTGAACGGGAAAAGGTTTAGGTACATTTTTGATATTTCCAAACATGATTTAGATTAATAATATCTAGCCCCTTTTTAAATTACTGTATTAAGATTTTTTAAGTAATGTGAAAAAAGCGCGCTCATTTTAGTCAAATTAACGATATATATATATATATACATACACAATACAGGAACATGTGAGATCTAGTTATAAATAGTAATTTTACAAATTATATATCTATATATAGTAATTTTACAAATTATATATATATATTTATATATAGTAATTTTACAAATTATATATATATTTATATAGTAATTTTACAAATTATATATATATAAATATATAGTAATTTTAAAAATTATATATATAAAATTTATATTTATTATATATATTTATATGTATAAATAGTATTTTTACAAATGTTATACATATAGATATAATCTGTAAAATTACTATTTATAATTAGATCTCACATGTTCCTGTATTGTATATATATATATATATATATAAAATATGTAAAATCACTATTTATAAATATAAGTTATATATATATATATATATGATTTGTAAAATTACTATTTATAACTATTACAAATTATATATAATTTGTAAAATTACTATTTATAATTAGATCTCACATGTTCCTGTATNATAATATGTAAAATCACTATTTATAAATATAAGTTATATATATATATATATATATAGATATGATTTGTAAAATTACTATTTATAAATATAAATTATATATATATAGTTTGTAAAATTACTATTTATAAATATAAATTATATATTTATAATTTGTAAAATTACTTTTTATAAATATAAATTATATATATATATATATATATAAAATTTGTAAAATTAAAATTTATAAATATAAATTATATATATATAATTTGTAAAATTACTATTTAAAATTAGATCTCACATGTTCCTGTATTGTGTATATATATATATATATATATATACACAATACATATATATATATATCTGTATATATAATTTTAAAATTACTATATATAAAAATAAATTTTATGTATATATAATTTGTAATATTACTATTTATAAAAATAAATTTTATGTATATATAATTTGTAATATTACTATTTATAAATATAAATTTTATATATATATGATTTGTAATATTACTATTTATAACTAGATTTCACATGTACCTGTATTGTTTAAAATATGATATACATACAACTATCTAATCAGCCACATATATTCAAACTTGTGTTATTGTTAAACTAAAACTTATATGATTGAGTATTAACTTCATCTATGATTTTATTTATTTTTGCTTAAAGTAATATATATTAGGAGGAATGCAATTCTTTTATTTTATCAAAATTTCTTCAAATTGCAACATTTCCTTATGCTAAAAGTGTTTCAGATGCATACACCATACTTTCTAACCATTTTATATAAACCATTTATATAGTATTAGGTAAAAATCTTATATTTGGGTGCAAACATGAAACAAACTATAACATTAATGTTTTGATGGAATCCCTTTAATTTTACTATAAATTTTTGTCATTTTATAACTTCTCTTAACTAGTTCCCAATTTTATTTTGTTTAAATCTTAATAATTGTTAAAATTTGAATTTGTGGATTATTTACATTCACGTTAGAAGCTCATAAAAGTAAATGTTTAACTGAGTCCCACTACGAAAGCTTGTTTAAAATGTTACATATTCTATCAGAAAATATTTTTTAAATAATTTTGAGTACAATAATATTAATCTTTAAAAAAAACCTAGGTCAGAAAATAAAATAATTCAACACTGGTGAAACACACCATTTTGACGTGAAAAAACAATTACATGGCATTTTTTCTACACTGGAATGCATTATCTTCACTTTAATTAATATTTGTATTGTAATATTTACTGTAATAAAACTCCTGTTCAGTTCTTGAATTTTATAATTATGGTAATGAAACCTCTCATCTTCGTTTATATGGAATATTTGTAATGGGTTATTACTTATCATCGTAGTAAATTACTTAATGTCTTAGGTATTAATTATTTAAGGGTGTTTTCGTCTTTAGTTTATCTAGCTATGTAATGTTGTGATTTTCTGTTGAGTAGGATTGAAGTGTTCTTGATTTTCCTTGTCGGGCCTCATTGTTTTTTCCTTTTACTGTTAGCGTTGACTCAACGACAATCTCATCAAAAGCTGTTCCTAAGGAGGCTGAAAATTAAAATCACAATTTAATAACTGAATTACAATTATTTACTAATATTATTCAATGGTCATTTTATATACAATTTATGTGAGATTATCACAATGCTGCATTTTGATAATTATATTATATATTTAAATATATGATTAAACTGGATAGTATTTGAGGATTACTAATTAGGTTTCAAATAAAGGAAAACCTATTGACATTGTGAGTAGTAGGTCTCGTTGAATAGATTACTATTCTGATTAAAAGTACGTACTGTATTATATTTAGAATTCAAAACTAAAATAAAAACTATTGATATTTTCAAATTCGTGCGATAATTCCAATAGTTTATCACTGAGATGTTTTTGGCAGATGATGGTCATTTTAATATTTGATTTTCATCTCTACCCCTTAAATTAGGTTGTGATATACAACCAAGTACCATTTAAACACAGGTCTACTGATTTAAAAATACGTAAATACACCCCGATATATGGATAGATCCATCAATGAACCACTAATAACATATCAAAAGGGCATCGTTAAACTGATTACCGAAACTTTTATATTTTACTTTTTAAATCAGCAAATTGTTCTTATCCTCGGACGTATAATTCGCTAGCTAATAAATTTGTTGGACAAATGCACATTCAAAATTTGTTATAAAACTAACTTAACAGCTATAAAATAATTATATCTGCGATTGACGGTTAAATAAATTATTCTATAATAGTGTTTTTTTTTAAGCTTTTCAACGTAAGAGGCAATATTGGATGAGGCAAAAAATTATTTGCACAGACATAAACATGTTTTTTATAAATTGCAGTCTGATCATTCAATCTCTTTTATTTTAAAGAAAAATAGTCAAGGTATTTCCTTAATAAGTTACTCTTATAAATTATAAAGTATTTTCTAAAGAAGTTACTGTTATAAATTTATAAAATGACATTTAAGTTAATTTGGAAGCATTACTTTCAGCTGCCAACACCTTGAGCCAAGCAACACATTGAGGATGTTCTTCTTTTTCCTTATATGTTTGTATGTGTGAATTTATTCCAAACTACTTCCTTTGTTCTATGCTTTCTCTTATCCTTTCTTTTAATTATTGATATTCAGACATTTGTTCATCAACAACTTTAAGTACCTAATTTATTTTAACATTAACTCAGAATTTAACAACAATCATTTAAGCAAATCAAAAATATGAAACATGGTCGATACATAGGATAACTTCAGAATAACTCAACTAGAATAAACATCATAATGTACCCAGTAGTGGGGGTTTACCCTGCCATCTGGTAAGAATAAGCAAAATTTAACTAGGTAGTACCAATAAAATGCCTTAAGATAGTGTAAGAACTAGAATTTAACAATACAAAATAGAAATTGAAAGTTTCTTTTCAATTATGTTGTCTAGTTGATTCATGCCTTTCCTAGTTAACTCCGCACTTATCCTAGGAATCATGACAGGCTACCCTAAACAATATGTCTGAAGAAAACATCTATTAGAGTAGCTAAAGAGGTGTTAGGAACTATGGAGGTTCACCTAACAATGTTATTTATAATACAATGTGATTTATAACATTTTGATTTTGGTGTTTGTACTTTTACAAAAAAAAAACTCCTCTTTAATATTTTGTGTTCACAATGTTCTGCGCTACCCCTTTGACCTCCATAATGGTTGTCTTACTTGTGGTGTTAGGAGTCTCCGCATACCCCAAAAACTTATATCACCACATAACACCCTCCACCCCCTAAAATACAAGATATTTATGTCTAACCCTTATCAGTAGGCACGCAGATTAAATGTTTTTTTTATTATAGCTCTCTCAGGACAAGGAGGTTAGGGTTCAAACCCCAGATGAGGATCCTGATGATGGTTTTTCATGACGAGGAGGTTGGGGTTCAAACCCCAGATGAGGATCCTGATGATGGTTTCTCATGACGAGGAGGTTGGGGTTCAAACCCCAGATGAGGATCCTGATGATGGTTTCTCATGACGAGGAGGTTGGGGCTCAAGCCCCAGATGAGGATCCTGACGATGACTTCTTACTAAATGGTTTCGTAACCTTCTTATAAGCAAGTGATTACATTTCCTGCTCTATAAACATAATTAAAAGGCGTAGAGTCTGGTTGGTAGTAAGTAATAGTGGAGTAAAATATACAGCTACATCTCTGAATCTAATAAAATAAATATTTATCGTAATTAATTAGATATGGAAACATGTATCAAACATATGAATACATTTATAACGAAATAACTATCATGATGGATACTACAAAAAAAACAGGACTTAAATTCGCATGGTCATTCTTTTGGGTTTTATTTTTGCAGTATACAAGGTGGGCAAAAATTAACTATCCATTCCATTAATATAATTTTTTTAACCTTACTTTAAATTACCCACCTTTGTTTTCCTCTGATAATGATGTAATCACTAGAGTGCATTGGTACTCAATTAACATCTGTATGCGTATAACCCGAACGGGTAGTAAGACGCGGTGCTAATAATAATAATAATAATAATAATAATAATAATAATAATAACATCTGTAACTTACTGATTGGGGTTATTTTATTATGTTCATTAGATATTGTTGATTCATATTATGAAAATGTTTAATAAAGAAGAAAGGATTTTTGGTTTTAAAACTTAGCACAACTGTGAATTTAATTTAATAATTCTAGAGTGGAATAATTATTTCGTAACGGTTCCACCAATACGTAAGGTGAAATACAATTCACGCAATAGTTTTGATGAACGTAGGTCTGTAACGTACTGCCACAGGTCAGATAGGCCACCATTAAGTGAGGAAACATAGCTTAATGTTTTACAAGTGATTGTTCAGAGTTTTAAAAAGTTTATCCCAGGTTTGCTCTTGAACAAATTAATTCAAGAACTTCTTTTCGGAGAATTCTACATCAGGCTAGATTCAAACATTGTTTCATGCATAGCCTTTTAGAAGACGATGCTGATCATAGGCTGAAATTTAGGAGACAATGTTAAATGAGATACAAAAAGGTGACATTGAGATGTTTTCTAAAATAATTTTGAGTGATGAAGCAACTTTCAAATTATATAGTCACGTTAACAGACACAGCTGTGCCTATTGCTACACAGAAAATCATATAATTGATCAACCTGTTGTTACTGTTTGGGGTGGTATCTAATGCCATGGAGTCCTGAGGCGTAAGTTTCACGATGGCGCAGTCATTGCAGAAAAGTACTGGGAAATATTGACTATATATGTTGTTCTAGGGCTAGATACTAACTACAACAATTTCAACCTACTTTTCTTTCAACTTTTGGTACCCTGGCACATTACGCAATATTTGTGCGAACGTACGTTGATGAGGTGTTTGATGGAATGTTATTGGAAGGCGAGGGTCAATAAAAGTGCCAACTAGATCCCCAGACCTCACACCAATGGATTTTTTTCTTTTGGGGTTTAGTTAAAGATAAGTTCTATGCTACAAAACAAAACAAAAATTGAGGACTTGAAAGCTGCTAGTAAAAATGTTTTTGAAGATATTGATTCAAATCAAAAACTATGCGAAAAAGAATATTCAAGGGTCCTAGATCATCTTCAGCAATGTATCAACGCAAAAGGATAAATAATCATGTAGCTTCAATAAAGGATTAGTACGTTATAATTATTTATTTATTTGTTTATTGTGTCCTGTTTGTGTACAATTTGAGAAACAATTTTTTAAATAATCATATAGCTTCAATAAAGCATTAGTTCCTTGTACTTTTTTTTGTAAAGGTTTTCACCATAATATGTAATACGTAATGTTCTTACGATTTGGGAAGGATATCTAGAAAAATATACGACAAGGAAAATTGACCAGGTAACCTGGAGATTGAGGCAAAAGAAAAGGTGGAGGAAGATGAAAGAGGACCAAACATATTAAAGAGTAAAGTGGAGAGAGCCCTAAAGGACATGCGAAGAAGGAAAGCAGCTGGAGATCAGGACTTACCAGCTGACCTTCTGAAGGAACTGGGAAACAACGGATTGACTAAACTGAAAAAACTTATAAATTGTATTTACTGGAAATGAGATTAGACCAAAGACTTTCTAGACGTAACAATAATGGCTCCAAAGAAGAGTAAAAAAATCAAATAAATGAAGTGACCCCAGGACAATCAGATTAATCTCTCATGTGGATAAGATCGTGGGAAGAACACTCAACAGGTGACTGAAACAGAATATGGAAAGTGTAATGGAAGAAGACCAATCTGGATTCAGAAAATAAAAGGAACAAGAGATGCCATCGGGATGCTGAGAATAATTTCAGAGAGAGTGTTGGAAGTCAGGGGAGGAGTCTACATTAGTTTCATCGAATGGCAAAAGGCGTTCGATAGAGTGAAGTGGAAGAAACTGATGGAAATACTCAAGAAGATCGGCATCAACTGGAGAGACGGAAGGCTGATTGCAAAACTGTAGCTGGGACGGCGTGTGAAGGATAGGTTGAATGTTAGATAGAGCAACAGTATAGAAATAGGAAGAGGAGTGAAACAAGAATGGTGTTTGTCACCCAGTATGTCCAACTTGTAAGGCAAGTGGCTGGTCAGGAAAGCCCTATAGGGACGTGGCAATTTCAGTATAGGAGGACGTGTCATCAACACAATAAAATAAGCAGATAATCTAGCACCACTGGCCAAAAATAAAAAGAGTTTCAGGAAATGATAGACCGCCTAATGGAAATTGGGAGAAGATTTGGCATAGAAATCAACATTGGGAAGTCAAAAGGGATGGTTATTTCAAAAAATTAAGAGCCCCTTAAAATCTAAATTGGAAGACATGAGTTGAAAAACATAGATCAGATCAACAGTCCAGGAAGTCTGCTGACATAGGATGCTTATCACATCAAGGAAATTAGGTCAAGGATTGCCATGGCCAAGGAAGCTTTCAACAAGAAAAAGTTACTGATGACCAGGAAGTTGATTTTGGAAATGAAGAAGAAACTGATGAAATACTACATTTGTAACATCGCGCTCTATGGAGTAGAAACTTAGGCTCATAGGAAGATGGAAGAGAAATACTTGGAGAGCTTTTGAGTGTGGTGCTGGAAAAGACTTGAGAAGATCAGGTGGACAGACAGGATGACAAATGAAGTCCTAAGAAGAGTGGCTGAGAAGAGAACCAGTTTGGATGTAGTTCTTCGGTTCATAGCAAACTGTATTGGACATATCTTCTGCACGACGTCATAGAGGCTAAATTTGAGGATAAGAGGAGCTTATGAAAAAGGATTCAAATATTGGATGACTTAAAGGGAAGAATAATGTTCTAGGTGTTGAAGGAGGAGATAGAGGACAGTTCACTGATAAAAGGATTGGATCTGTCGTAAGACAGAATACTTGATAACATTAATAATGATAATTAAGCCAGACAAAATAAAGTTTCTTTTGAAATATTGTGTTATTGTGGTTTTAATTAAAACTCATGTGAAATTTTAGAACAATACACCATATTTTTTTAGTATGGCCTCTTACTTCATGTTCTGGCTATACGCATATGTACTATTTTCTTTAAGGTGTTAAGGACGAGGAAGGTTGAATTTGGAGGAAATGTATCCTTATTTGTATTGAGAGAGAACTGAAACCATTAGGAAAAAGAACCATTGTATAATAGCAGGGATTGAAACCCTGTAGTAAAAAAATCATTTGATAATAATTCTAATCAAAAGTTCCCACTCTTAATATATTTAAAATTAATGAATAATTTCAGAATATAAAACTAAATGCATCCACATATGTTAGGAAATCTTCTTACACACCTGGGTGATCACTAATTTATTTTTTATATTGTTTACAAACAAGATCTTTTGTTCACCGTCCCCCATCCCTATTGCAAATACTTGTGAAACATGATAGTTTTGAGAACATTTCATCTTTCTCCCTCCCTTCTGGAAACAAATAGAACATGGTGCAATTTAAATAAATATAAGGAAATGAAAGAAGCACTAGAATGATTATTTTTAAACATATGCCCGAAAAGAAGGATTATTTCTTCACTCGACTTCACTCGACTTCACTCGACTTCACTCGACTTTCACTCTACTGTGAAACGGTCTGAGAGATTTCAATCTCCTATTTTCATTCGGTCCGCAACCTTAAAGTAGGAACGGTCCGCCATAAGTTATTATCCAATTTTTAAATTCGACTTACAAACCTACAATAAAACAGCCCGCAACGCACTAAGCTATCTAATTTAAGCTCCACATTTATTATTCAAACATAATAATTCTAAGTCAATTGCTTTTATATTTAAATACAAATAAATTTCTTAAAAAGAACCCACATTTATATAAAAGTAATATTAAAACCTGACCTACAACATCATCACGCCAGATCCTAAAGTAACTCCACAACGAGAGGCTCAACAACAACAAAACAAACCATCCCAATAGAATATCTTTATAATTTGGCTTCGACAACGAAGGGCATCCAACAAAACACTCCCCAGTAGATCTCAGTCTATAACCCTGATCTCCCGTCAACCGAAGTCCAGTCTCTTGTGAGGGTGACATTGTGTCCTCCAAAGCGGGTGTACAATACTTATTAAATTATTAACTGAATCGTAAAACACACTAAGCTAATTCAACTTTTCATAAATCTTTATTTTAAAAAAGTTTGGCCTTTCATTTGTTCTTTTAAATCTAAACATAAGATATTTCCTTTCCAATGTGTTAGTAATAATAAACATTCATATCCAATTCTCAATTACAAATGCCCCTATAATTATCACTAAAAAATACGACCGGTAATGTTTAAAAATAAAGCACAAGTGTTCATGATTGCTACTTGTTTCATTAATTGAAGTTATAACAGTTGGTCGTTCACAAGGCACTAACTTGTCAAATACTCCAAACTAACCAAGGCAAATCCACTTCAATGACTTCATGGTCTAACGCGCTACTCCCGCAGTAGACTAGACTAGCATAACCTTGATATAATGAGGAGGCCCTACTCGCAGTATGCCATTGTAGGGGTATTACGTCAGAGCTTACAATGCTTTTCTTAGGGAGAAAACTGAATTTTAGACGTTAATTGCGCATGTATTTAGAACTAAATAAACTATATAACGAATGTTTATATAATCATAATGTCCATAAAAATTACACAACTTTAAGTAATTACCAACTAATAATGGCAAGTTTTGGCGGTAATTCAAAATCTAAGAGTCCTTCCAAAATAATGTTAAGGCGATATTAATTGTCATTTTAATCTAAATACTTCCGTAATTAAAACTAACTATTATATAATAGTTGCACAGTAATAAATAGTGGCACATTATTACATGCTCCATGTACTAAATGTATTATTAAGTTTGTTTTTAATAAAATACCAAGCAATCAAATAAATTGTATGTAACTTATGAAATATTATAAGTAAAGGTGGGGAACCTTATTTGTGTGTGTGTGTGTGTGTGTGAGAGAGAGAGAGAGAGCTGTAGCTCTGTGACCAATGGGGAGAGGGTAGAGGGTAAAATAAAGAAAAGAGATAGTGCTCTCACCTGCCCAAATAGAAGGTCCCAGAAATGGTCTGTTTGCGCCATTATTATTGTGGGACGATCCCCTATTATAATTCTCACATGATGTAATTTTTAGAAGGGGTTTTTTGTCCCCTCCACATATGGTTATTACTGTATTTCATAATCTATCGAGGATAGAGAGGTAATTTCTTCACCAGTATTTATTAAATGGATCAACCATCTTTCTAAAGTGATTTGATGAGATATTATTTCTATTTAATAAGGGGGCCTTCTACCCTCAGAGCACAATACATCTAGAAATTATGGAGCTGGGACTACTTTGCTAAAATCTTTTGGGATGGACAAACTTTCGGTAGAAAAGTGGTGTTTGAGAAAATGCTAATGTTGGGGGGCTTATGTCCCCCCAGCACAACTTCTCGTCTAAAATTATGGAGATGGGATTTCTTAGATACATTTTTTGGGTTGGACAGTCTTTCGGTAGATAATTATTTTATGGAAGAATTAAACTTTGGGGTGTTTATATCCCTGGTCACAACTTCTAATCTAAAAATTATTGATATTTAATTTATTCGCTAACATTTTTATGGTTGGACACACCTTCAATATAAGAGTTATTTGACTTTAGGACACCAGTAAACCCTGACACGTTGGAGTTGAGGCCCGTGAAACTTAGCGAGCAAATCATCTACTTGTTAAATCAATTTTATATCTTCCCTGCAATTAAAGTAAACACTTGCTAATCACAAAAAAAATCTTAACTTGAAATATATTGAATAAAAGAGTCAAGTTTTATTCATACCACTCCTGCCATCTAAGTAGTATTAGCAAGAACACTAATTGAGAGCTCTGCTCCTCATTGTATTGATGCTACATATTATGCTATGATGAGTCCTGCTCTGCATTGTATTGATGCTACATATTATGCTATGATGAGTCCTGCTCTTCATTGTATTAATATTACATATTATGCTATGATGAGTCCTGCTCTTCAGTGTATTGATGCTACATATTATGCTATGATGAGTCCTGCTCTTCAGTGTATTAATGTTACATATTATGCTATGATGAGTCCTGCTCTTCAGTGTATTGATGCTACATATTATGCTATGAGGAGTCCTGCTCTATCAGTGTATTGATGCTACATATTATGCTATGAGGAGTCCTGCTCCTCATTGTATTGATGCTACATATTATGCTATGATGAGTCCTGCTCTTCATTGTATTAATGTTACATATTATGCTATGATGAGTCCTGCTCTTCAGTGTATTGATGTTACATATTATGCTATGATGAGTCCTGCTCTGCATTGTATTGATGCTACATATTATGCTATGAAGAGTCCTGCTCCTCATTGTATTGGTGTTACATATTATGCTATGATGAGTCCTGCTCTGCATTGTATTGATGCTACATATTATGCTATGATGAGCCGAGATGAGCCGAATCTTGTACACTCTCAAAATGGCAGTTTTTCTTTTGTTTTCTATCACCTGGTTGGATATTTATCACTGACTAGCGAGTACTCATCAAGGAACACATCAAGGTTATTCTAGAATAGACTGCCTATGACGGAGAGAATCTTTGTCGGGTGTACTGAGGGTGGTTTTCAAAAATGGTTTTGTAATCTCCTTCCACGCAAATGCGTGTACACTTCCTATGAATATAGCCTTCCGAATCCCTAAAACCATTAATGTAATTATTAGATAAGCGTATAATCCAAAAGGGCATTAGGACGAACTGCTAAGAAAAAGAAAAAGTTCCTTGTGTAGGGGGTTTATTAAAGCTAGATAGTATCAACATTGGTATCGGGGCTGACTCAACCATTACAATTTATTGCACAGTATAACTCTGACTAATTCAAAAAAATGGTACAGTGCATCGCACACACTGTATCTCTCTTTTATCTTAAAATATACAATTAATAAAAACTAGTAAGATTTGTGAAACAAAATAATATATATTATTGAAAAATATTCCACCAAAGAGCGTAAATAAAATAATATAAACTGTTACTTAATATTGACAAATCAAACTATCTTTGTCCACCAAAGATTATAACAATTAATTTCAATTTCAAAGTGCTCAATAAAAATATAAATATTTGTGTATAGCTCAGGAACTATTGGTTTTATAAAAATATACATTTCAACTAAAACATTTTTATTTTTAATAGTACCAAATATTAACTATGATTTGCTATTTAGTATCTGAAATCGGTGCAGGTATATAATAAAAATTGGAATTTTACGCTTATGTAAGTTAGCCTTAAATTCATTTCCATATAAAAGCGTAAATAGCCATTTTATGTGTAATAATACACAATTTCTAGATACAAAATCTAATCTAACCTCAAAGCGAGTTTCAAGAAAATAGATTTTATCTCTATTTGCATATCATTAAACTGTCATTAATTATTTTAGGGTTGGATATCTAATTCCCAAAATTCCTCTGGGGACACCTTCTCATTTCAATTAAACCTAACGTCTGGACTCGGTAAACATTTTCTTACGTGGTTGAGGAAATTCAACATATTTTCCAAGAAGACCATTCAAGTTGGAATACTTCACATCTGTATCTACCTGTATTTGATGTGAAGCCACTGCGACCTGAACTATAAAATCCCAACAGACCACCAAGTGAAGTAATATTAAAACCTTCAAGCTGGAGTTTGTAATGTAAAAACTCAGGTTTCGACTCAGCCTTTTTTCGAAAACACGTAACGTGACCTTAACCCATGATTATAATTTCAGAACATATTGACATTAAACCTATTAATATCAAAAATAAATTTCTCTGGTGGTTGGAGTATTGTAAGCATATGTGTCAGCTTAGATCCAGAGAGTTGATTTATTAATAATCTTCTGCCTCTATACGAGGTCATGTACAGCCAACGAGTCCACTTCAACAAACCACGACAAACTTTACTTTCCATCTCAATCCAGTTTTGGTTAACTTACTGTTCGGTGATGCCAATGTAAATACCAAGATATTTATATCCCTCAGATAACCATCGGTAATTGTTGGACTCATCCGTTCCATTTCTCCGATTTACAACCCAAATGGTTTTATCAGTGACCACAGTCAATTCTGCTCTAGACGTACAACTACATTTGGTAAATGATTTAGAAAGTTCCTTGAACCCATCATCAAGAGTAACGAAAAGGGTCACATCATCTGCACACGCAGATACAACTAGTGCTTAACTAAAATATGGTAATCTAAAACCATAATTTGACAAGGTCTGCCCTTAAGAAAGGTGAACAATGGGCTTGCAGCCCTCCGCGTAACATTGGAATTGGAGCAGTTAACACAACTCCAACTCTTAACAAACATTGTGACTTTAGGTATAAGGTACGAACATATGATATACACTTTGTTCCGAACCCGAATTTGGACAGCGTATAAATAATGTAGGTGCTCTCAATAAAGTCATATGCACTTTTCTGATCAAGTGTAGGTATAGAAAGAGGGATATTCCTGGTATTGGCACTGTGAATAACAATATCACGTATAAGATGCACATTTTTATATGTGGACCTTTGAGAAATGCAAAACGTCTGAGATCTATGAATCACATTGGGTAAACAGCCTACATCCTAGAAGCTATGTTACGAGATAATATTTTAGTGTTAACAATAAATAAAGAAATTGGTCTCCAATTATGTATCAAGTCCCATTCCGTTCTTAAGAAGTCAAATAATAACAGATATACTCATTGACGACAATGCGATACCATATTCCAGAGCAACGTGAACCATCTTTAAAACATCAGTCCGATTTCATTCCAGAAACATTTATATAACTCACATGGTAGAACATCATTATTTTTATTGAGTGCATGAACTGCTCCCGTTAACCCCACTAAAGAAATGTCAGTCTCACACAGATCCTTTTGATCTCCAGATAAGGAGGGAAGACCATTATATAGTTCTGGCACTTCAAAACTTGTTACTAAACGCGAATTATTTTTTCATAAAATGTTCTCAAGTATAATTAAGAATTTCGCTGGTATCTGACGTTATTTGTCCTTTTATATTCAGAGAAGCTAAAGAAAGTTGATAGGGCCGTTGTACAAACGGTGTAAGAAACTCGGGGGCCCGTGTATCCATATATCGGAAACGTTCAACAGATTGAATGTCAATGGCCATACGAAAGTAATTTTAATTTTACTTCAAAATACACTTAGATTGAATTTGTTAAGCCATAACTTCCAATCCACTTATTTTATCATAAACAATTTTGAACTTGACCATAGAGAATAGCATAGAAACTTCACACGCACTTCTGACAAACTCGTCCCATCACAACAATGGGTTTTTACTACTGCACATATTTTATGAACTCAAACTGACAACATCACTGATAATTAATTTGTAAAGTTAATCCTCTAACAATTGTGTGTTTAGCTTCTAATACAATGTCTACCTTTTTTTTGCGTCAAATTGCAGCATACAAAGACATTAAGAGTGGTCGGAATAAGATGCAACTATTTTTGGTTGTAAACAGAATAAATCAAAATAGGATTTACAAAAATGTGGTCAACAGGTATTAATACCCATATATGTGAAAGCTCTTTCATCAGGATAGGCGTATTTCCATATAAGATAATTTATTAAGTGAAACCAAGCGCTGAAGGCCCTGTCTAAGTGCTAGTCTAGTCTCAGTACAATTAATCCTGTCTTCTGGTAGAAGCGTTACGTTCCAATCACCTGCTAGAATCACATGCCCTAAGACTCCAAGGCGCTGTAAAGTGTCGTGTCAAAACCCGACCACGAGGATGGCATGAGTATTATCTTGAGGCATTAAATATTACCATGAATTATTTAAACTACAACATATCCTGGTTCAAGGCCAGTGTGTCTCATGGTCTATGGTTGATCTAATTGCAAGTAGTACCCCCGCAGAGCTAGCTTGAATTGAAGGGTCGATCAAAGAGGTAAAGTCTGCTAGGTTATATGACGTAGATGGTGAGCTCAAGCTAGTTTTCTGAACACATAAAATATCTGCTCTTGCACGTTTGAGCACATAGAAAGCATGCACTGTATGGCATTACTGTTTAGATTATTATTATTATTATTATTATTATTATCACCGCGTCTTACTACCCGTTCGGGTTATACGCACTTACGCTAATGTGCAATGGTAGAGGTGATTGTGAGATGAAAATGGAGGACCTACAGTTTAACGTGGAATCCAAACCACGGTGGAGGCCTACTGTTTAGACCCGGTGCAATAAGAGTGAGAGCACAAATCATGAAAAATAAAAGAGCCGTAGAAACACATTGTGCTGTTATATCAATTAATCACTAAATATTTTGAAACTTAATAGCCTGCTTCTTTCAGCAACTTAATCAAACGCAACAAGCGTTGCTTTAAATTGTGACTTCGAACAAAGGACAACGAGTCCTACAAAATTTCTGCTAGGTCCTTATATTGTGTTGTGAACTCACACGCCACTGCAGCTGCGTTTTTAAAACCACTAGATTAAAAAAAACTTGAAAAGTTTCTTTATTCAAAGTATATTGTTTAGTAATTGTCTTTACAATTGAATCTCTGAATTAGTGCATCAATATTCTAAACATCTTTGACTTTTAATATTTCTGCCTGTTAAGCTCGAAGAAAATGATGACACAACGGATCAAAGATCATCAGTCATCAATATATTCTACCACTTGACGCTTGCCATCGTCCTCACTGACATCCGATGATTCCTCGAGAATATTAAAAGACCTGTTCCCGCCAAGAGAGCTGATACCACTACTACCACTCCTCAATACTATTCTCCTCATCCATGAGAGAGCCACTCACTTTATCTGGTGAGCTCTGAGCACGCTGGTGTGATATTGTACAGCACTACTTTAGTGGACGATCCAGCAAATCTTTGAATTGAATAACAATATTGTCCATGGAATATTATGTGGTCCAACAATATTACCCACACCGACCAAATAATCATCCAACACTTTACCGGGAACAAGAGTGTCCAAAACAATAGCCTGTACCTGTATGTTTGACAACATTCCATGTCGTCCAGGATCCGAACCCGGCACACTTGAGTGACCTCCGCTCATGTGGAGGACAACACATAAGGTTCACTAGTAAAGAGATACATTTAGAACATCATCGAGGTTAATATAATAAACAATTCCCGCACAACTTGAAAAGGCAACGCTCCACAATCGTCCACACGCTACGAGAGCAGTAGACAGACAGACGGCAACGCAGAAAACAACTTTTTCAGTTTCGAGACTTATCAAAATCACGAGATCGATTTTTTGACGATCACAATACTTCTTTTTTCGAGGTGTTGAGAGAAAGTAATTATAATAGCTTGTAGTCTAGTTTCTAAACGCATTAGAATGTACTATCCCACCTATACTAAAACTAAGACTATATTAGGATTCTGGAAGGAATAAAGTTGTATCAACTGTAAACCTTTTTGCGGTCAACATTAATAACGTATTACTACATTAACGATATTATACTATCGGAATTGAAATTTTCTATCAAAAGGAACAGCTGCGAATTAATGTATGAACGTATGGACATATGAAGAGTGTTGTAGTAAATTTAGTAACAGTCAGATATTGTTGTTTCTAATAGAACGCTACAATCAGTGTTTTTAATGTATTAAAATTAGTAAAAAAATAATGTTTCACTACACTGAGTTAGAGTGTTTAAATTTATTCTTGACTAGCTGAATGCCTGTTCTTCACATGGGATATTGTGTTATTATTTATTTTTGGATGAAAATGAGGAATTTTTGTTTGAAGCTTAATGGCATGGTTGTTAGCGCTACTCGAGAAACACCGCGAGGAGGTGACCATGTATCGTTTCTCAAGGGGAGCGCGGCTGGACAGGTCTCCCCTACCCCCAACCCCACACCACCCTGGGCCGGGCCCTCTCACTTACACAAACACTACAAACACCACAAAATTCAGCAAAATATAAACTACAAACCTCTACCGTCTCTTGGAGTTGCATATTAAAACGTAATTACATATTTTAATTAAATTTCTGTTTTTTTCCACCCCTAAGAATCATCTACGGGGTTAAAAATAATACCTGTATTTTTTCGAAGGCACTATTAGAACAAACTTATCGGCTTATTACCCTCTAAATGCTTAAAAATAGTTTATAAAGGAATATTGTTGATTAGAGAAGGTACCTCTATTTCACCCTTTTAATCACAAAACATCGGATTGAAACATTTTTACTTTTCCTAATTAGCTTATAAGGAACACCTGTGCCAAATTTCAGTCCTCTAGCTTCGTGGGAAGTGTGAGAATTAGTGATAAGTAAGTCAGTCAGGGCTTTCGTTTTATATGTTTAGAGCTAACAAACCAATAGTTTTTCGTTAAATACACCAATAATATTTTTATATTCACTCTCTGGGTCGATAGTGTTAATAATTTTGCTTACGTTTTGAATGTTGGGCACTTGCGGATGACATCAGTAAATGTGTACAACACATAAATGTCAGTGCAAAAACCAATATTTTCTTTCCCTTCATTACGTCAACTGGCGTGTTCTTTCTGAAAAATAAAAATGAGTAGATAAGCAGTTAAGACGTAATTATGTAGGCTTATTTAATTAATATAAAGAGAACGAAATAATCACACAGGAAATAACAATCACTTATATGCAGCTATTTTGAGTAAATATTTCATTTAGACAAAATTAAAACGACATTAGAATAAGAACCTTTGCAATTATATAAAAATCAATAATTAATCAGAGATCTAGTATAGAATTTAACATACTAATTAGCTATTATTTTGAAATCTGCATATTAATAATGTAAAAAAGATATGATGTAAATAAGATATAAAAATGATCTACATGATTGAAGCACTATTCTAATTTTATTCTCAAATATAAAAATTAATTTTTTGAATATGGATCAACTTACACTAAGAAATGAATACTTCCAAACGAAGTGCTTACTGCAAGACAGATTATCTCAAAGTGAATATGAAAACACCAAACCGTATATTAACAGTATTTCCTGGTTTATTTTAAAATACTAAAGGAATGTTATTTTCTTGCTTGACTTGCTGAAAGGGGAAGGGGAAAGCAAATAAATAGAACCAGTTTCGTGTGATCGTATTAAGTCTACGTATAGTAAGAGCACTGTAGGAATACCATTACAAACAACCCAAACATTATTTATTTGTGGTCAACATTAACTTTTTTTAACTAAATTATTGGTATTATTTTATGGGATTGATATAACATATCAAAAGTAACAGCTATTTATCACATGACTTCACGTATGAATACAAATTATCATCTTATTAATTGTTAGATACAGTGTTCCTACTATAGATACGATATCTATAAAAACAACGTCTTATCCAATGACTGTCAACAAGTTTCCTTGTAAGAATAGGTGTGGACCTTCTGGTATTGATTCAAAACAAAAAGTACTTAAGTGCCAGTTATGAAACTCTTAGAGCACTATGAGCAACTCCAAGTGCTGACATTATCATTGTTCAATTAAATAAAATTCTAGTCCAAAGAGGAAAGGTAGGTTTGAGACGGTGTTAGGAATATGTTATAGCTACTGCCCTAGATGGCTGACTTGTTAGAGTTTTTGAGGGGGTTGGGGGTTGAATTGGGGGAGGGAGGATGAGGCGACTCTAGGGTAGTTTCCTTTACCAACCCACTATACAAAGTCTTAAATTATCTTATTTATGTCATATAAATTTATTGGTACATTATTATTAATCTCTGTTACAAAATATTGTTATTTTAGTAGCTTACGTAAGAAAAACTATAGAAGAAAGGCTGATTATTTGAATTTAATTCTAAAAATAATTAAATATAGAAGTTCCCCAATCAAGTATTGAAATTATTCTTGATTTTAAAAACATTAAACCTATTATTCTGTAGTGAAAGAAATGGCCATAAAAGGGTGCAATAACGTTCTTATCCCTTTAGCTGGCTATAAGTAAATTTATATGTATAATTTGTAAATATTTAGTACTACATAATTGTTATTTATCATATCATACTTTAAAATAATACTTACTTACTCTATGGCATTAGGAACTCGAAAGTTCATTGCCGCACTTACAAAAGAACGCCACCTGTCCCTATCTTGAGCTAGTTTTATCCAGACCACCTCACTATATACCTATCTTGAGCTAGTTATATCCAGTCCACCTCATTACACCCTATCCCTATCTTGAGCTAGTTCTATCCAGTCCACCTCATTACACCCTATCTCTATCTTGAGCTAATTCTATCCAGTCCACCTCATTACCCCCTATCTATTTCAGGTCCATTCTAATGTTATCCTCCCAACTAAGTCCAGGTCTTCCCACTGGTTTCTTCCTATTGGGTTTACAAGTCAGTACCCTGAACAAGGTTCTAGAATATTACATTCACGTTACTTACATGTCCTTCCCACCCTAATCTATGAGAGCTGACTATCCTAACAATGTGTTGTGAATTATTGTTTTGTGTATTCTGAGTTTTTCTTTCCTTGAAAGCAGGCGAGACGCCAACAAATTACTGACCGAGTAATAACAAGCATTTCCCGACTGTATTATTTTTCCTAATTTCCAATCTAATAACGATATTGCTAGTTAAGATTGTTTCTAAATATTTTAACTCATAAGCCATGTTAAATGAAATGTTTTTCAAAGTAATCTTAAAATTATAGTCCTATATCTTTGCGCTTTGTGTGATCATATACTTATTCTTTTCAGCATTTACACCTGAACCTATTTCCTTACTATCTCTAATAAAATGTTTGCAATCCTTGCAACAGTTTCCTTCTTACTTCCCAACAAGTCTAAGTCATCTGTGTATCCTAATAGCTGTATTGTACCGTTTAATGTCAACCTTCCCTACTCTCTTGCATTACCCTTATAGCATGATTTAAGGCGAGATAAAAGAGTAATGGGGAGAGTACATAGCCTTGTTTCAACATATTATGTAGGTCAAAAGTATCTTATCAGTAACATCCAACCCGTAACCTACTACACTTTTTAATCAAACATACCTCAATTATTGAAAAACATTTTAATAATTCAATAAGGAACGATTAAGATTATTTGTAATAGAATTCAATTTTTAGTAAAGTTGTACAAATTGTGTTAATTTAGCATGAACAACATAGATATATGATGTAATATAATAATAATATAGGCACTATAATTTGATTCATATATGAAAAGATTGGTAATAATAATAATAAGTTACATTCGTTGTTAAGTTGCGATTTTTGTTTTTGAAGAAATCGGTAAACTAGTGAAAGGGAGAAACCATTAGAAAAAGCTATTTGTTTGATAACATTCAGTTCATATTTTAAGTTCTTTTTGTTTAGAGGTACCTGAAGTAATCTGCTTATAAAACTGTTGAAAGCAGCTCTTTTATGGATTTTGGGGTGATTAGAATCATTCGGGATGATTTCGTCAGTAAGCGTTGGTTTTCTATAAATTTTATAATACAAATTGTTCAGCTTGTTTTTGAAGATATTAATGTCATGGTAGTTGATACTATTGTTGATTTCGTGCTCTAAGGTGAATTTTAATTTAGAATGGATATTATTGAGATTATGAATCAGATTAAGTGAAGGTGAGTTAGGATCTTGTTCATAAATTACAAAGATATCGTCTACATATTGGCAGTAAAATTTAATGTTGATGAGAGTTTTAAGTTTGCTTATTATTTTGTCATCATTGTGCTGTAAAAAAATTTCAGACATAAGACATGAAATGGGAGAACCCATTACTAAACCATCATATTGAGAGCAAAACTTGTTAAATTGGAAATAGATTTGGTTGGAAACTGATTTGAAGACGAATCAAACAAATTACATGAGTGATTTTAAATATGATAGAATCAAATCAAAATTCTCTGAACACCTCAAAGAGACCGAACATCAACCGATCCCAATGAAAGATAGTATTAAACTAATTTATAACATCTCAAAAGGCACAACTATGAACACAGCTGAAAATACCTTTATTAAAACGGTTTACTTAATAACAAAAAAAGTACTAAACCAACAAACAAATTTCGAAACTCAGATACTTATCAATACCCTCAGAAAACTTCCTCAATATAGCAAAATCAAAAAAACCCATAACCCTATCTGCACCCGCCCATCCTTCCATAGTAGTAAATAACCTGTTTGGGCCAGTGTCGAGAAGACTTGCACCCTATATTCATTTCCTTTTTTTGGTCAATCTTTTTTTCTAATCCTTACAGCATATTTATTATAATAAACTTCAAAGTCTATCTCTCTCTCTATCTACTATCTCATCCTATAATAACTTAGTAAACAATCCCAACCTAGAAATATAATATCTTTGGCTTTGTAGTAGAATTATTCCATAATGATCGCTTCTCACTTTATATATACACGCTAATTTTAATCTCAACTCAGTTTCCTTTCTCAAACAACATGGAACACTCAACTACATAACTTTTAACTCTGGTAGATAATGCTATTTCATTATTATCAACTCTTGATATTACAACTTATTAACTTTCATTAAATTTACAGGTTATGTCACACTGGCTAATGCATAATTTCATTTGGTGTGTTTTATTTTTTCATTAGACCTGAGGATGATGCCGTCGTAGCATCGAAACATGTCGAAGCTCTTAAAACGTTGCAGGGATTGCAGCATTATCCAAGAAACAGGGAATTACAGATAAGGAATAAATTAAATTTTTATATATCTTCCTTCATTCTTTATATTTTCTAAATTCTCACAATTATTTCTGTTTAGTTCCCAATATAATACAAGACACGTAATATATGCATGATTACATCATTCTATCATAACATTGTTTCAATGCAATTTGAATCAAAAGTCCACAATTTTTAATATGTATTAAACTTTTTAGATGTTTGTTATAATTTCAATGATTGTATCATATTTGTCATTATAATATATCATAACTTGTAATTATTACTACCAATCTTTTCATATATGAATCAATTTATACTGCCTATATTATTATTATTATTATTATTATTATTATTATTATTATTATATTATTATATATCTATGTTTTTCATGCTAAATTAACACAATTTGTACAACTTTACTAAAAATTTAATTCTATTACAAATAATACCTCAATTAGCTTGACAAGTTTTTTGGCTATCCCAAACTTGACTAAAATTTAGTGAAAATCTGATTCGTTGTTGACCTATTTACTCGAAATCCACACTGATGATTTCTAATTATTTCCTCTGCATATGGCGTTATTCTCATTAAAATTATTTTAGATAAAATTTGATATTATAGATACCTTTATAGTCATTACAATCAATTACTAATCTATAATGTACACTCCATTCACCCTGGAAGGTAGCAAGCTTATCTTGACAAATATGGTGTATCTCATAAGATATGGCCATAGTACAATCCGTCAAGGTAAGATTGGCATATTTCAGTGAAAACGAGGTGGTCATATATTTCAGTTTCAATAAATATTAAATTCAAAATATTTCATTTAAAAAATAATAATTAACGACTAAAATAGGCCTTAAGCTTTTATAATATTTGGAATCTGTATTTTTATTAATAGCCTGAAACCCTCTCAATAGTTTTAATCAAATCAAAATAATCCGATATTTATGCATATCAGGTTAGATTGTGTCACGCTCATGAACTACCGTGCTAGGCCAAGTCTATAAAATCACTGAAATGAAATTCCTTTTAAAACATTAATAGCCTACACAATTTCAAAATTGACACATCCTAATAAGCACAATACCACAATGGTTAGTTAAATTTTTATATTAACTCAAAACCAATGATTTATCAATTATTATTTAAATAATTATTTGGTTTAAGCCCTACCACCCAAAAAATAGCCACGTGCTATAAATTCCGCTTGGTTGGTTGAAATTAAATACGATAGTAACTACAATAAATATAAATAATTAAAAATAAAATACAATATACCAGGTTTCAGTAAACTTTACCATAGGCCGTATTTAAAAAATACCTACCAACAACGATGTGATTATAGTTGGCGTTTCTAGAAGAGTAACGCCAATATTGTTACTATTTTTGTCACTAATATAGTTTATTATTTCTCAATTTAAAAGTGGTGTTTGAATATCAACAAACTATCAACAAATAATAATTAAACATATATATTAAGTCATAAATCTAGAAATCCATATCTTTAATACGCTATTATTGTACAAAGGAAGATAAAATTACTCTACATTTATAATTAAAATTTAGCCTTACCTTGACGGGCTCCATTAAGGCACTATCGTATAAGCTGCACCAAAGCGGAAACAAGTTAGCCAGTTTGCTATCTTTAAGGATCAATGATGTTTACAGTACATACCTGAGGTGTTCCCAAGTTGACCATTTCTGTATACAGCTTAAAGATTTATTAAAATTGTAATTAATTATATAAAAGTACTTATTTTCTTAAAGTGAAGTTGTGACTCATCATTCATTCGATGGATTTAGATACATTTTAAAGGTAAGCCTAACTCAACTTTACACTTGTTGCTTGATTTTATTTGATAAAAAAACTATTTATTTAAGGGTGAGTTTATTAAGCATCATATGTGTTGCTAATTTTTTTAATATTTCCTCTAACTTTCTGAAAATATACTTGTTTAAAACTGATCAACCTGTTCTTTTTGATTGTGTTACAAACATTTTAGATTTGAAAGTATAATTAAAAGTCTTGAGGGTTATTGTCATGAGTATTACCAAAGATAGTAAAGCTCATGACCACTAAGATAACTCTTAGAACGTTGTATTATTATTATTATTATTATTATTATTATTATTATTATTATTATTAATATTATTATTAAAAGAGTGTTGATAAACACCTCGAAAATAGGAAAACCTGGCGAAATCTGAGAGTTTATTGTTACAGGTGTACGTTATTGATTGGGAAATCCACACAAGCCAGTTAGATTTTGTTCGATCTCTTCAAATGTGAGTCATAGACCATGGAATTTTAAACATTGTTAAAGAGAAGTCCTAGTGTTAATTGCACACACTTTCATAGTGGAAGTCTCTCCAGACAGTACCAACAGTATCAAAAGGCTAACATGTATTTGTAATGTGAAAAACCATTTATTTGTCATTTACAAAAAAAAAAAATTGAACTTATATTTTGTCTAATTACTTTCAATTTTTGGAAATTTGGTCATGGTGGTGGTACAGATGATGTATTTGGGGGCAATGTGAATCGAGATGCTGACCCATTAGTGTCGAATGTAACTGATATTAGCTACAGAGCAAATGTTTTATGAAAGGAAAGAAGAATATGAAGGCCTTTTTACCAAAGTGACCCAGCCACAGGCCAGATACAGTTGTTGAAGATGATGAGGATATACTTTGAAACCTACACCTTAAACAATGGAAATTCATAAAGTGATTTCTTCGGAACCTTTTAAAATATCCAACACGCAAGTCAATTGTTAGACATGCAAAAAATATGTGTGCTCCTGTTCCAATTATTTTTGTAAGAACTGTGTCGGCAAATAATGATCCCAATTATTTCACTGTTAGGAACACAATGCAGCCTTTGGAAATCCTAGTGAATATTTTGGATAGTGAGTAATTGTTCGATACGAGGATGAAATTTATACAGGCAAAGTTAATTATGTAAGCGAGATGGGTGTGAAGGTAGATAGATATATTTTATGCACACCTCTGGTCAAAGTAAAAATAAGTTTTTATAACCAAGAACTAGGGTAACATTGATTTACATAACAGATTATGTTGTAACTGACCTGTGTATGAACAACCAAATATTCTCCAATCAGGGCATATTAAAATCCCAATAAGATTTTGAGATTAATTAAAATATTTAAGTGCAGTTCCTACTTTCACTTAAGTCAAAACAAATGATAGTTATTGGTTTTAAAGATAGTTACCACATGACAAACTTTTGTATTAGTATTATCAATATTTGTATCTGTAGTTAGATACAAATTTAAATTATATTGGATAAATTCATTACAGTCATGAGTGCTATGATAAATGTCATAATAGTAGTGCGGTCGACCTAACAAAACAGCTGCATGAGATCACGGTGAATAGAGTGTGTATTGTGATGGTGACGTCAGCATGGTTGGTGATGTTACAACCTTGATCGGGTTAATTTGGGTGGTTTTTCCCCGGTGAGGATATCTATCCTTTGGTATTTGAGGTAATTGGCCGTAGCATTGGAGTTTTAGAACAGATTGGTCATATAGGTATATTAATGTGATGCGTGTGTCTTTAGGTAATTGACCCTAACGTTGGCGTTTCAGATTGTTCATATAGTTTAATTATTTTGAGGCAATCTTTTTCAAACTCGCCTTGAAGTTGTCAAGCAATTGCGCTGTTCGTCCACAATCCTACCCATATCACTATTTTATGTGTGCCACATTTGGTCGAATGCGTGGGTCTGGATTTGGGTTTTCATGGGAGTTCTTTGTGGATGGTAGGAGAATGAAGTCTCTCGCATCGCTTATTTATTGTTTGTCATGCCTTGACGGTAGTCACGCAGAGAATGTGCTAATTCGGTCGGTTCCCCACCTCCCTAAGAATCGACGTGATGTCAAAACCCTGGTGGATCGTCAGGAATAGATAATGAGTGGGGTCATTGACCTTGTTTGTATCAGTTCAATGTCACAACCCTATCCAGTTCAATCCTGCCCGTTACTAAGGGCCGTTCCTATAGACGACAAGATGTTGTCTCCAGGGAGATTGCTAGGCGCTCTCCCTCTGGCAGCTTGCCTGGTATCGGTTTCACAATCCTTCCTATATCCACTACCTGGGTGACTGCCCGACGGCTCATTGCTGGGTACACCTAATTTCATAGCTGAGGGAACTGCAGGTCTTATGGAGAAAAGATTTATCTTCGCTCTCTCTCTGGTACAAGTTGCCA
>CABFWO010007208.1:2934-27166 GCA_902155825.1 Timema genevievae
TGTGTATAATATTATTGTATTATTTGATATAGTTTAAATATTTTTATACACAGTAATGATAGTGATCTTGTTTGAACCATTGTGTATAATATTATTGTATTATTTTATATAGTTTAAATATTTTTATACACAGTAATGATAGTGATTTTGTTTGAACCATAGTGTATAATATTATTGTATTATTTTATATAATTTAAATATTTTTTCATACAATGATAGTGTTCTTAAAAACAATAACTTTTTCTAAAAGTACACATACACACACTAGCATCTAGCTAGAAAAAAACAAACTTTTGTTCACAGATGCTTTACAATCTGGCACTACTCACTTTGGGCAAAATGAAGAAATACTGGCCACAGATGCATTTGGACGGACTACTTAATATTTGGATTGTGAAGCCTGGAGCTAGTTCCAGAGGCCGAGGAATTGTTCTCATGGATAGGATGGAGAAAATCATGGCTAAGGTGAACCCTAGCAAAGCAAAGGAAACAAGATATATCGTGCAAAAATACATGGGTAGGTGTCTTTGGCGTGAGTACCCAACTCGGACACAGAGTCCGAGATAGCAGCGCAAACTATATATTTTGTATATACATACATACTTAATCACACCATTCCCTTATGGGGTAGGCAATAAACTGTGCATATAGCTCAATAAACAACAACTCCGTACCTAATCCATCCTCAATAACTTTCTTTACACTTCCCTATCCTTGCACACAAACTGCACTCACTCAGCACTCATTCATGTCAAGATAATGACTGATGATGTTATTCACTGGTCTCCCCCTTCTGTAGTTGACATTCTTTCCACATGCAATGTTTACTGTGTCGAGTATTACTCTCCGAGATGCATTCACCAGGCTGTCGATTTCACAATCCATCCTACCATTTTTACAGCCATTTCCAGATCCATCCTTATCAAAAACTATCTTCTAAGTTTTGTAAACATTTGTACAAAGATCCAAGCTGCCTGTCGCCACATTCAAATGATTTAATGAATTCTGCATGTCACTTTCATTCTCAGCAATTAACACGCCATCATCTGCATATGGCTGCACTCCTTTACATTGTAGATGTGATAATATTGAATATTTTCAAGTATGTCTGTGTATAAAGTCCATAATTATTTTTGGAAAGAACAAAGTATTTATGCACAAAACTATGTATTATTATTATTATTATTAGCTCCGCGTCTTACTACCCGTTCGGGTTATACGCACTTACGCTAATGTGTGATGGTAGGGTGATTGTGAGATGAAATGGAGGACCTACAGCTTAACGTGGAATCCGAACCACGGTGGAGGGCTGGCATTCCACACATTCACAAGTTGTGATTAATACATGTCTTGTCAGAGGTGAAGGAAGGGTTTGGCAAATCAGTTAAATCTGTGCCTGTACCGAGGATTGAACCCCGGACCCCCAGCACAGAAGTCTGACACCTTACCCCTAGACCACCAGGTCACCTGTAAAACTATGTACCTATTAGTTATGTTATAATAAAATATTCAAAACTTTGGAACTACTTTAAGGGGAAAAAATCTATGCTTCACACTAATTAGACCAAACACTAGGCATAATTCGGTACTAAGTGGTTTTAAAAAGGTACAAAATATATTTTTAAACAACAAAATTGAATAAAAATATGTTTTCGTTTGTTTTCAGAGCGTCCTCTTTTGATTCACAATACAAAGTTTGACATACGTCAGTGGTTTCTCGTGACCTGTGTCCAGCCTTTGACGATTTGGATGTACAAGTAAAAATTTTAAAGATTTTGTGTAATGTTATTTTACTTATGAGCTATTTAAAAAAAAAATAATTCCAACCAATCAACAGCTCTAGAATTAAATTCAGAATAAAATTAAAATTCTTTATTCAAGGAATACTTTCAAGAACAGAGTTATTGATTGCTTTCTTAGACAATAAATTGATGTACACAATTTTTATAAATGTTAATATTAGATTGATATCTGGAAAAAATATATTAATACTTAAATCTATGAAAGTGAATATATATAATTTTAATTATCAAGTTCACGCCTAATTTATGACCACAAGAAAATTAACGTGGAATTAAAAGGGATGAAGAAATGCACTTTCATTTAACTTTGCTGTAAAATTCGCTTTTGTAATGATTAGTAATTACCCGCTTCGGTGGCCGCATGGTCTAGGGCGTGACTCTCGCAATAGACTAGACTGGCGATGACAGGGAACTCGTGGTTTGATCCCGGTCGAGTGTACTAAGGATGGTTTTCCCTAAATGGTTTACCACTCTTTCTTCACACAAATGCGGGTACATTTACTATATATTCAACCTCCCTCATCCCTAACCATTAGCAAAATTAGTACATATGTGTATAGTTTGAACAGGTAGTATAACACAGTGCTGCTACTGATGATGATAATATTTATTTTTTCATTATTTAGTATTGCGTCTTATTACCCGTTCGGGTTATACGCTAAAATACTAATTACGATAATAGGTTAGGAATTGGGAAGGTTGGATTTAGAGGAAGTGAACCCGCATTTGCGTGGAGGGAGAGTGGGAAACCACCTCCAGTTCACCCAACTGAGATTTGAACCTTGATCTACCCATCCTCGACAGTCTAGCTCAACACAAAACTAGCACACTAGCTAACTAAGCAACCGAGGCGGGTAGTAGTAGTAATAATAATGATGATGATGATAATAATAATAATAAAGCTATTACTTAAGGAATTAACAAAGAAATACCTGAAGATTAAGGGAAATAAAGAGTTTTTGAACCAATGGCTAAAGTGAGCCATATTTAAGAATCAAATGCCGAAGCTATTATTTATACTTTTTAGTGAGGAAATCTCCATCTAGATATCATATTCTGAAAATTGAAAAATGATACCTGGATGGCTCAGTGGTTAGAGCATTGGTGTATTAAGCCAAAGGTCCCGAGTTCGAGTCTTGTGTCCAGGTGTCATTTTTCAATTTTTCAGAATAAAGTGAGTCAGATAAATGTTGTTTATAGATTGTGAATGTGTATATTGATTATGATGGCATATACTTATTTTGTTTGTGTGCAATGTAACAAAGTATTTACTTCATTAAATATAAAATAAAAAGTTAATCACAAATGATTAAAAAAAACTTATAGAATTTTTGCAGCTACTGCAAAGAACAAATAATTTGACAGGGTTAATGAATTTAAATATTTATTAACCATTTTAACTAGCAATAACAATACTATATTGGAAATTATGAAAATGATGCAGTCGGGAAATTATTGTTATCACTCGGTCAATAAGTTGTTAATATTTCGCCTGGTGTTAAGGAATGTAAACTCAGAATATACAAAGTAATGATTTTTACCTGTTGTTCTCTATGGGTGTGAAAATGAGGTTACCAGGTAGTGGAGGAGGTTACATAATGGTAAGTTACATACCCTGTACTCATCACAAGACATTGTTAGGATAATAAAGTCTCGTAGATTATGGTAAGCATTACATGCAACGCAAATGGGAGATTCTAGAACAGTATTCAGGGTATTGTCTGGCAAACCCAATGGGAAGTAACCAGCAGATTTGAGGATAACATTAGAATGGAACTGAAAGAGATAGGATGTAATGAGGTGGACTGTATAGAACTAGCTCAAGATAGGGATAGGTGGTGTAGTTTTGTAAGTGGGGCAATGAAATTCCTAATGCCATATAATAAATAAGAAGAGGAATGGAGACGATCGTGTGTGCACTTTAAATATTGTGAATAGAAATAACCACACTATTTGGCAGGTAGATTAGAAATATTTCACCAGAAAAAAAAAGATTAAAATTAATTTGTCCCTAATAACTAATAAATATCCAACACATAGTTCTAAAAACAATGTTCCAGCTGACTATTTTTTATGTTGTAGGGAAAGCTATTTGCGGTTTTGTTCTCAAAGTTTTGACCTGCGGAACTTTCATGAGTCTGTTCACTTATGCAACCATGCTGTGCAATGCAAGTACAAAAATGGGAAGCGTGACAAAAACTTGCCGGATGAAAACATGTGGGATTGCTATACCTTTCAGACATACCTCAGGTAAAAACTATGTACTCTTGGGATTCCTTTATATGTTTTGTTTGAGATATTTAACATTGTAAAGATTTTATGTCGACCTCGGTAAAGTACTCACCTAAGGACCCGATGTTCGTGGGTTCAAACCTAATCCAGGTCAACAGATTTTTATTGAATGATAATAAATCCGTTGCACAACTTCCTTCGGAGGGTAGGTAAAGCCGTCGGTCACATTTCGATTGTGGCGTGTATCAGAACCCTGGAAGGTATTTTAAAATAACTTTTGGGCAAAATTGGTAGGCCCTTTTATTCTCGCTCATAGAAATTCACTGTGGAAGGTGAAGGGGAACCAGCACAATTCCTGAACTTTCCTAATAAATGGGATTTCTACCAGACGGTGTAGGCAGCACTAACCAGCAGAAAGGCTGAGCACATGCCCAGCTACGAATGAATATAAGTCATATCAAATCAACCTTCGGGTTGTTGAATTAAGAATAAATATTATAAAGGTAAATAATTGTCATAGTTAAGTCAAATAAAAAACACGATGTGTTCAATAGCAGGGTGGCTAATTAAATTTTATTCTAAATTTTCATGGTTTTTTGTTTGTTTTTTCCCCCCCAAGCATCCTAAAAGGCAAAACCATTGGTATCCATAGTTTGTATAGTAAATGATGTAGGATGGTCAACATATTGTAGCTTTCAAGTCACCAAACAATTCCATTTTTGAAAATAACTCTTCCCATTAAAAAATGTCCTACAGAGTCCAAGGCAAGGCAGATATGTGGGACAAACGCATCTATCCCGGTATGCGCCAGAGCATCATTGGCGCTTTGCTAGCTGCGCAGGAAACCATGGATAGAAGGAAAAACTGTTTCGAGCTGTTTGGGGCCGACTTTATGTTGGACGAGCACTTAACACCGTGGCTGATTGAAATCAACTCATGTCCTGCCATGTGTGAATCGACGAGTGTCACAGCACGCATGTGCTCACAGTGCCTGGAGGACGTTATCAAAGGTGACAGTCAATTACATTTATATTTTTAACTATTATATATATATATATATTGATCAAAGTTTCAAACATTTTTAATAGTTCAATTAATTGTTAATTTTAAATACTCCTTTGAGAAAATCAGTGGGTAATAGATATAAATATATGTATCCATTATCTCTTAGAGTAAAAACCACCCCTAACAAAAGCGGCAAAGATGGTGGTATATAAAAGTGTGTTAACACCAACATTGTTTTAAGGATGTGAAGCGTGGGTTTGTCAGGAGAAACACAAGAGCAAGGTGAATGAGATATCTAAGAAATGTATGTGGAAAAACTCATATGGACAGAGTCAGTAATGAATGGGTGCTGAAGGAGTGCGGGTTGAAAGGGAATCCAATAGGTCAATGTGAAAGAAGTCTCTTACGTTGGGATTGGGCATGTTGAGAGGATGAGTGTGGATCGAGTGACGAAACATATATATGAAGGTAGAGTGTGTGGATCAAAAGGAAGGGGTAGGCAATGGAAGACATGGCTAAATGTTGTAGAATGATGTATGAAAAAGAGAAATATTAATAGTTTTAAGTATAAAGGAGAATATATGACTCGGTGTATGGATGTTGTTGAAGCGAAGGGAGTATGAAAGGATAGGGAAGTGTGGAGAAAGTTAGTGAGGATAAGTACGGAGCTGTTGTTTTTTTAAATATACGTAATACTCCTTGCCTACTCCCTAAAGGAATGGCGTAATGTGTGTTTGTGTGTGTGTGTGTGTGTGTGCGCACGCGCGCTCATGCATTCAGGTTCTTTTCAAATCTAGAAAAAAAGGGTGAAACTTTGTATCTAAAGGTTGATTAATAATCTAAAAAGTTATGGTATTTTTTTTATGTGTATGTCATTATTATTAAGTTAAAACTATTGGGAAAAATTATTTAAATATTTAATTTATTAGAGTATTGCATAAAAGTTGGAAAAGGGCCATGAATAAACACTATTTTCAGTTAATTAACACTCAATGTTAATGGAACTCATAAAGACTTGTCCAGGATTGACGACATTAACACCCAAGAATTAAACTTGATAGATACTCTAAATAATGTTGTGTCTTTTGTTACAGCAGGGCTAATATAATTTAATATTACAAAAGACAAATAAAATAAAACAATCTAACATCAAATTAAATTTGGGGTCTTTTCTAATTAATAATGAGTTTAAATAAAATAATATAAAACAACCAAGAGTTAAATCAATCTTGGTTTTACTTCTATTTGTCTTTGTATATTTATAGTTTACAATATTTAATGAAAATGTAAATAAGAAATAATAAGCAAATACCAGGCAGAACGAGGTAGTGGCTCGCAATACAAGGAACCCAACCTAGTGTGTTCCAATAAGCCTCTCCTACTCAATCCTGATCTCACCGCCAAGTGGTGTACTCCAGGATCTGGGTAACCTGGTGGAGGTTGGGTTGAACACCAAAGGAAATCAGGTCAGGTGTAGACGAGAGACAGGAGACTGGTCAGGGCCAAAACCAACAAGCTTGGAACAGGGTCTGGCCAGTTGGATTGGAGTTAAAGGGTTGGTGTTGATGGGCTAAATCATCAGCAGCACCCATAACCTCAGTTAGGGAAGGTCTACCCAAGGACCTATAAGCGGCAGCCTCACTATTCAGGTGTAGGGCACGACAGGTTTAGTAAGCCAAAGGCCGAAACAAACCAAAGCACTTGAGAAAATAAAGTAAAATTCCGGATTGGTGAATAGGTAGGATGTAGTTTTCTTTTAGTCCACTAAAATGTTAGTAATATTAATGATAATGTATACAAAACCAAGTGTTAACAATTAAACTGTAAACTCTAACTTAATTTCTTTCAGTTGTTATCGACCGTCGCCAAAATAAAAAGGCAGAAACCGGGATGTTTGAGATGGTATTCAGACAGAGAATCCCTCCTGCCCCCGCATATCTCGGCATGACATTAGCGGTGAGAGGGGAGAAGATTTACAAGACGAGCGTCGCCAAGCCGGCCAACGGAGTGTTCAGAACCAACTTTATGAAACAGCTACGCGAAGAAGACTTGGAACAAATCAGAATAGAGCCAACGCCTTGCAGAGCCACCGCCGAGTTCCCTTCAAAATCACCTCTCCCAGACATAGCCGAAACAAAGCCAGCCAAGCGAATATCAACCGAAGATAAAGGTAAATACACTGAGCCAAATATTTTTTTAGACGAAGACACGGTACCAGTTGAGATTGTAAAACCTATAATTCAAGGTCTCATTGAAAACCTTAAGTATAAAGATGACCCAAATCGCTTTGGACAGACATATGATGAAAGCCCAGCTGATACCATGCAGGCTAACTTGTTGAATTTATTTGATGGTATAAAATATAACAAAGATAATGTTTTTGAAAACATATTTCACACAAGAGATTATGGTAGAAACGGAAAGGAAAGTTTGTTTGAAATTGAAGCTAGTATAGTTACTTCTTGTAGTGATTCTGAAAGTGGCAACCAAAATCCAAACGAAGAAATCAACTGCTTGGAGGAAGGGGAAGTTGTTGAAAGCATTGCAACTAGAACCTCTGACTTATTAGACCACGAGTTTGAGAGTAATACAACAACACTCGAAGCAATAACAAAAGAAGGCAACACTCAAAACTTTGACACAGAATTAAACCCTGAAAAGATTTTGACTAAAGACACGCAGCCAATTATACAAAGTCAGTTAGAAAATACATCTTTTAAAACTAACAATCTTGAGAATGAATCTCCTGAAAACAATACCAAAAATAAAAACGACGAAACTAGCAAGAACGAAGCATCAGATAAATCTAAATCTCTGGAAGAAAACGAAACAAATCACTTTGAGAAACAGACGGAATCACCCAAAAATATTTTTGAAAAACAGCAAAATGAAACAAAAAATAAAAAAATATCTGCAATAACCATTCTAAACCAACAAAATGAAAATTTTAAGAAGTCATCCATAAACGATCCAACAAAACTAATAAGAAAACCAAAACCAAATTACATTCATAAATTAGAAAATGCAAAAGATTTGTATAAATTTATCACTGAAAAACAAAATGAAATTGATAGCTTTGACAAACAGATAGAATGCTTCCAAAATATGGTTGAAAAGAAACAATCGTTAACCGAACAAAATGAAGGGAAAAAATTGAAAATTAATACCAAAACCATCAAATTAACCAACAATAAACGAACCAGAAGCAGCTCGCCAGCTTTCCTTCCATCCAAACCAAATAAAGACGACGAGACGCGGTCAACGAAGCCTCAGAATGAAGAAAACAAAAGAAAGCTCAAAAGATTCCACAAGAAGAATGGGAACAATCCAGAGAAAAGACAAAATATGAAAAAACAACACAAGCAAATAGAAGCGGCCAAAAAACAAGTGTCTCTAAGATCTAACGATGAAAAATTCCCACGTTCGTTAACATTTGATCCTCACAGAGACTCAAATAATACAATAAAACACGAAATGAAAATAAATACATATAAAAACAAAGATATTAAGAAATCAGTTATGCAACAGCAAAATAATAATGATCAAGAAATTAGGCCTTCATTCGACCATTTAAGTGAACCTTCCGTTCTAAGAGAGAGTTATGATGAGCTAAAAAATAACGATTCCAAGACAAACCAAAACACTATATTTTCTCAAGAAGTATTTATTGAAAAACATAAAACAATAGAATCAGATTGTGAAACTAACAAAGGTGGAAATAACAAAACATCGAAACCTGCCGAACTTTACAAAGGAGACAGCAATAATCCAAAATACTATTCAAATCATAATTTGACAAGTAAAGAGTTAGATGGAATGTCACAGACAACCCCGATAGAAACAAATATTAGGGGTAAAGTTTGGCTCAACCCGATAGATGACCAACCAAAACAGTTATCTTCAGAGGAGACCACACCCAAAAGAAAAAAATTGAAGTCAAATACGTGGAGAAATAGTGATGACGCAGTTCGAGCGATAGAATTCTATGACGAATGGAAGAAGAAATTGGCACAAACACGGGCCAGCTGTGAAGAATTGTTATACAAACTCAAAGTGTTCAAAGAAACTGATGGCCTTGCGACAAAACCAAAATGTTCTTTGGACAAAAACGTTATTTGGGATGGAGAAATGTGTAACAAGCCAACATTGAGTGACATAATCAAGAAACTGTCACAAACTCAGTCAGGAATAGAAGTTTGCCCGTCTAGTTCCGCTAAAAGTCTTATGGAATCACTGTCGGACTCACAAACAAAAAATAAGATGTGGGAACGGAGGACATCTTATCTCAACATGGCCGAAGAAGATATTCAGACTAAATCAAAACATACAAATGAAAAGGTCGGTTCGACTGGACAAAAGATTAGAGGCATGCCTCAACTCGCTACCAATGACAAGACCATTCCACCCTCAAAATTAATGTTACCACACATAAAGCACAAAAGTAAAACTCAATTAAACAATAATATCATTGACACACAGAATTCGGTGAGTAACTTTTATGCTGTCGGAATGAGTTTAAGAAATTTACAAACAGAGTTTAGTCAAAAAGAGCAACTTTTATTACCTTTGGGGTCAGGTCATTGCAATATAACCAATCAAAATGTTTCACAACCTGTTTAAGGTCAAACATGATGGAACTATTTCATTACTCACAACAATAAAAAAATACAATTTAGTATACTACTTTACAATTTATAAACAAAACATGTATCAACATGGCCATTGGTGAGTCAACATTAGATAAATTAAAAATTATTTATTGAAACTAAGACTTTTTTTGGAACTTGGAAATATGAGTGATTTTTTTGTCATTAGAAACTGAACAAACTTCAACCATAACAAAAAATACACATTACTGCACATTATTTTACTAAAATGCTTAATTTTCATGATTTTTTTTTGTTATAAAACTAATTTTGGTTTAAGATTACTGTACCAATTCATTATTATAAATAGAACAAAGAAATTACTTTTTTTTGTTGACAAAAGTAGCATTTAGATTTGGTTTTACCATTTCTATAATTTAATTTTTATTAGACACTAACTAAACTTTAGCGGTTTGGACAGGTATTGGACAAATTATCGATATTATATTATTGATATGTATTAGTAATTCATAAAATATGAATTACTATTCTTAAAAAAAAAGCCACAAATAATGTAATCATAATTGAAATATCAAGAATCAGTTATCATAACATACAAGCTGAAAACAAATTTTATAATAGTTTAAATCACATTAATAAAAAGTTTACTTTTTGTCCTGAATATTTACAGTATAATGATGTAATTTAATAATAATCCATGCGAGAAAAAATATATTTTTATTGTAAATATGCAAGCTTTATATATTGCTAGATTTGGTCAATATTTAATTCTAAAGTGTTGAATTATTGCTTAAAATCTACATTTAACAATTTATAATAACAACCTATTTTTATATATTAAAAAGAGAGATCTTGAATGTGATCAAATACATCATCCAAAGGTGGACCAAGAGATATAAAAAACGTTAGAGACCCTTTTATTGCCAATTAAAAAGAAAAAGTGCAAACCAATTAAGAAATTAAGTCACAAAAATTCAATATTTGGTTTACAATTATAAATGCTTCTTCCCATAATGTCTACAAATAGAGAGTCAGTTTTCCCGATTAATTTGAAGAAAATCGAGTCAAAACATCCAGCCTTCATTATGTTTCCAAGCAATCAAACACAATGAGTCAATAACACAAATGCAAAATGGCAGCGCCTAAAATGCAGGCTAGCTACAATAAAGCTCTAAAGCAAATTCTAATTCAAAATTTTGAAAAAATAAAGTAGATTTTAATTTTTTTTTTTTCAAATCTCGAATCCGGTGCTTTCTCAAATCCTTAAATATCCCTAGGTGTTCAAGAATTCCAAGGGTCCCATTCCTAATTATAACACAAATCAAAACTATGCAAAAAGACAAAACGCAGTATCAAATAAGCTACTTGGTACAACAATAAAAGTTTTTGACAAGATACATTTTCATGGGTTTTTTTAAACATAATATTTTAGCTTTTCTAAACTCTCACTCCCCTTCAAAATGATGACAGACAGACGTAACATAGTGAGAAATTTTATTATTTGATTTCCAACTAGCATTAGTAGAGTTAGAAAATCAAGAAGGTTGAAGTCTCATGTTTGGGATAAACATGATATCAAAATAAGATGTCATCATAAAAAACTACATGAAAAAAAACTCCCACTCTGATGACCCAGATGAAGAGGTCTATTAATATTTGTTGAAACAGTAGCAAGTGGCTTAAGATCACACAGATTAAATTAGAAATGTCTTTTGTATAACATGCTGTAATATACTTTCGGGTTATTAGCATTATATAGAGTTAATTATTTAGGAGTCGACTTTGGTAGTCTTGGGGTAAAGTGCTCGCTTCAGGAACCGATTGTTTGTGGGTTCAAACCCAGCTGGGACCGACATTTTTTTTTTTATTCCTGAGTGATAAAAATCCGTAGCACAGCTTCCTACAAAGGTGAAGTAAAGCCGTTGATCCCATGTTGATTGTGGTGCGTAAAAGAACCATCAAAGGTATGTGAAAATGCTTTTCCCCAGAAAAAATTAGTACGCCCTTTCTCACTCACTTATAGAAAACATCCTGTGCTGATATAATCAGTTGGTTCAGAAAATGCGTTAAATACCTCAAATAAATAAATAAAACATAATATGTATTTAAGAAAAACAGCTTATATATTTTCATTTCAGGGAATGGTAATAAATGCATCTAATATATTAGCTTACCTTAGATATTTCTTATATTAAAAATAAAGGAAAAAATCGATACCTAACAAATTTTGATGGAGTTAGAAAAGTTAATAATTCAACTTGTGTAACCCTAATGAGTAGGTAAATCACATTTTAAGTGTTCAAAATGCTACATAAAAACATTTTTTCTTTTAAAGAAAATAGCTTTGTGTAGTGAGAATGTTGTAAGGATCAGACTTTTGAAATGTTCTGCTATAAACTACAGCTTCATAAACAATAAATATTTAAAGCATGTGTTTCTGTAACGTTAAGCCAAGGCCAGTAAAATGAGATGTTTTATAATCACTTTAATGCAAACATGTCTGATTATATTGTTACAATTAACAATATAAATTAAACTAATTATATTTTATGTTGTTGGAGCACCTTTAAAAATACTCTACAATATGTTAGTTATTAGAGAGAGAGAGAGAGAGAATGAAGAGTTTAATTATAAAAAACTGTATAACAGTCATACCAAGTTATAAAAGAATATATTAGTAAACGTTAAAATATGTAATTTTTGTTTGTGTTTATGTTACAAGATAGCTTTTTTGAAAAATTTAGCAAGAAAGAAATTGAAATAAATTTGAGTTGAATTTTCTTGAACAATAGTTTGTATGTTCAATAAAGAGCTCAATATGAAAACAAGTTCAAGTTTTCCATGGTAATAATTATTATTTTATTTCTTTAATATGTATGAAATCATTGGCGTAACAAGAGCATGTGATGCCAGGGGTGGATCTAAGTGTTGGTACCTCCTAACCGGCATGGACACCAAATTCTTATGAGCTTGATAAGAGCTTAAATAAGGCTGCAAAATAAATTATTGTAACAGCCCTGCCCTAGATTGGGATGTTTGGTTAAAACTAACATAACAGTGTTTAAACGAAGCAAGTGAAAGAACTGGTATTGCTTACTTGTGATGAGTTAGTAAACATTAGTAAAGAATGCTGACAACTCATAACAACTTGTCCCCATTGTGCTCAGCAAATGGGCCAATTTGCAGTGTAAAGTGTTCTGTTTTAGAAATATCAAGGCTGAAACAATAAGATCTATTCAGAGGGGTTACTCTTCCCATTTTCGGGGCCATGCGGATCAGAACATTGGGTCATCGGGTACTTGTGCTAGAGGGGAACAGTCATACCCAGGGTACCGGGTTTTAATCTGTAAGGGGTGTCAGTCGAGCTAAACCAGTTCTCTCATGAGCTACTAACATGTTTTTAAGATCACATTTTTGTAGTAGTTCATAGTGCTATTAATAACCCCTAAAAACCATAGCCTTCTATAAATTACGAACCCACACATCTATTTTGCCCTCGTCCCTAACCTTCCCCGCAAGCTATCCTGACAGTAGGCACACAGGAAGGGAGGTGGTGACATTATTATTTTTATTTATGTACCTCTACAGCTTACTTCACTGGCAATTACTAGCCCAGCCCTTTTAGATTATAATCTAGAGATGCAGTTTTATAAGGTCAAGGTTTGAAAAAACAAAAAAAACTGGTTCCGTTCAAAAAAATAAATGATCTCGCTTGATTTGACAAATCTCTAACAAAAATGATTTATTTACAAATTAAGTAGTAGATTATATTTGAACAATAGTCTTAGTAATTTTAAATTCTGATCACAATAATCAAAATAACACTGTGATTTTCCCTTCATAGCAATTCAACAGTTAATCTGTCATATAAATGAGTTATGTAATATTAGAAAATATATTTTTAAGATCTAGTGTCTTATGATGTTAACACTGCCATAATAATAATAATAATAGTTACCTTTATTTGTATACAATAAAATAGATGTTTATATTCTACAACTAAAAATTATATTTTAAAATGTTAAGAAAATGAGCATTTAATAAGTTTAAATTCATGTATTCTTTCATAATAATATTATAGTTACATTTCTGTCAGTTATATTAGATTAGTTGTACTTTTAACTGGTGAATAGCTATAGCTTGTACTCAAAAGAAGAGCTGTGGAGTCTAGTTGGAAAAAAAGTATCGATTCCGGCTCCAGCTTCAAAATAAAAACTTATAGTATTATAGCATAATTATTAGTACCGCGTCTTACTACCCGTTCGGGTTATACGCACTTACACTCATGTGTAATGGTAGGGTGATTGTGAGATGAAATGGAGGACCTACAGTTTAACGTGGGATCCGAACCACGGTGGAGGCCTGGCATTCCTCACATTCACAAGATGTGAGTAATACACGTCTTGTCAGAGGTGAAGGAAGGGTTTGGCAATCAGATAAATCTGTGTCAGGACCGACAATTGAACCCCGGACCCCCAACACAGTAGTCTGACATCTTACCCCTAGACCGCCAGGTCACTTGAGATAACAATTTATGATAAATATATCATTTTAATTTTATGCCTTATATTTTAGGACCAATATTTGTATTTGGATTGACAAATTTATTCAAATATAAATTCATAATATTCTTTAGATTGAAAAATGACACCTGGACAGGAGAATCTAACCCGGGACCTTTGGTTTAGTACGCCAATGCTCTAACCACTGAGCTATCCAGAATTAGTTCAGTGACCAGGGCCATTCTTTACTTATATTTTAAGGCGAAATTTTCCAGAGTGTCTATGTGTCATTTTTCAATTTAAAGAATATGATATTTAGATGCGGCTTTAACCATAATTAACAAATATAATAGCTTGGCTATTTAATCCCTCATAAATTTAAAATGTCAAAGAAGCTTCCCATGAAATAATATGTAATGGAGCATTTTACTGCAGAAAAATTATTATTACTAATTAATTCAGACATTATTTTATGAAGGAGTCAGATTTGGAGAATTAAAAATTAGAGAAAGTCTGACAGTAAAAAAATAGAGGAGTTGGTATCAAGGGCTTGGTTTACAGACTCCACAGCTCTGCCTAATGTAAAAAAAAATAATAAAGAGTTTTCCAACCATACATATTAAATGTGTCAAATTTGTTTTATCAAAAGAGCCACAATAAACATTAAAAAACAATGATGCGGCTACATTTAAAAAAATAAACTCTGTATCGGCATTATCTTAAGTGGAAATATTTCCAATTTAGAATCTTATTTTTACAAAAAGAAAAGAATGAGTCCCAAAAAAACCCCAAAAAGACACTCTTTCACCAAAGATTTGAAACATTTTATTTGTAACAGTAATGTCAATGTTGGACTTTTAAATCTTATGCCAAAGTCATTTTTATAATCATTGTTGACAAATGTGTGTCTTTAAGGAGAGCTCTCTCAGGTATTAACTTCATGTAAGAAAATAACTAAAGTAATTTGACCCATTAAAGATCACACCAAATGATTTTTTAAGATTTTTTAAATGTTTTTTATAATTTAATTTAATATATAATTATTTGATTACTTGATTGATATTAAATAAATATGAGTAAATTCAATAACATTGTTTATGCTGTAGACACAAAAATGTAGTAGGAATATCTAAACAACACACACGCAAATAGATGTCACTATCTTCTCACTCAAAAAAAAATCTACTTGTAAAAAAATAAAGAGTGAAGTAAAATTAATTATATTATCTGGAAATCAATTCAGTTGTCAATAAAAGTTAAAGTAATAAAGTAATCAGCCTCATCTTTAAGAGAGTAGATATCTCATGTTTTAAAATAAAGAGCCAGATTTAAAAGAACATCTAGGAATAAACATTTGTGATAATCTGTATAATTTAATAATATTATATGTGTATAAAGTATGTCTAAAATTAATGTCAATAGAAAAACTTGGAATTATTTTTATTTCCAAAAGTTTGTTCGTGAAAATTCTGTCAATTATTTTATAAGAATATGTTAGCATTATAATAATTTTTGATGCTTTTTTAAATTATGCGTAACATACATTTGAAATTGTTTGTCGATAATACATGACACGATTATATTCAAAACTTTTAATGTTCGTATAAAATTATGGGTAAATCTTGTAGTGGTGCATTAGTGATAAGAATAAATTTGTAGACCCATGGTTATGTCAAGCCAGTGATGTCTCTTGTTACAACATGTTAAATGTTTATGTGTACATGCACAAAATAAAAAAATTATCTGTTCAACAAATTTCACAGCTGCATTGTTTATTAAAATGTAATTCAAACCCTCAGAACTTTTACATGATGGTCGGACAAAACGATTTTGAAAAACCTTCTGGATTTTGCATTTTTTAACCAGACACTAGAGACTTTCAGTTTTTCTACACATATTTTTAGAGCCCTTTTTTATTAGAATAAAAAAATATTGGTATAACTTAGTTCTAGTAATATAGTATGTTTCCTTGGTATAATTGCACATGACGTAATAAAACTAAATAACTTAATTGTGGTTTTAAATCAATCCCACAACAGTTCTTTAAATACCAGACAACCAAAAAATCATCAAATTTATAATGGATAATATTTAAAAAATTATTAAAATAATTTTTTAATGTTGTTTGGTTAAATTTTTCAACATTTCCTGTTTCTAGGTTTTCCTGAGTGCTGATCAATCTGTTTACTACTATAGAAGGTTAGAAAAAATAAATAAAAAACAAGTACAGTACATCTACCAAGCAAACATATTAAAGAATATGTGTTTACAAAAAAAAATGTATTTGTTCAGTTAGCTGATAAACCTTTTTACAAATTTAATAAAACGTGTTTATTTTTGGATATTGAAAAAACCCATCAAACATACAATATATTACTACCGCTTGAAACTTTGTGGATAAAACATATAGCATTTGTAACTTTAGATTACTAAATAGTTTTTGTTCTGATGTTCTGAACTTTTGAGTAGTTTTATGATCAGAAAGCTATCTTATTTACCTTATTAAGCAGTGTCGTCTCAGCAGCTTAAGTACAGCTTATTTAACTGTACATTCTGTCAAACTGAAAGGGCCGTTAACCAATTGCTTGGAATTTTACTGTATTTTGAAATGCAGTATGGATTGTCGCTTCTAAGTAAGTCTACGACCATCACAACAGGGTCAGGATTAAAGTATCTTATTGGCTGTAATTAAAGGTTAGAGCGAGTTTTTTTTAGCACCGCGTCTTACGACCTATTCGGGTTATACGCCTATGTACTTATTACACTAATGATTTAGGGATTAGGAAGGCTTAATTTAGAGGAAATTTACCCACAGTTGCGTGGAGGGAGAGTGGAAAACCATTTAGGGATAAAACACCCTCAGTGCACCTGACCAGGATCAAACCCCGATCTCCCTGTCTTTGACAGTCTAGTCAACCACGAGAGTAGTGCATTAGAACATCCAGCCACCGAAGAGGGTGATTACTCTAGTGAACTAGGGATGAGGAAGGTTGAATTTAAAAGGAAGTGTGCTTGTATTTGTGTGGAGGGATAATGGAAAACAATTGAGGGAAAACCACCCTCGGTACACTCGACCGGGATTCAAACCCCAATCTCCTGGTCGTCGGCAGTCTAGTCTATTGCGGGTGTGACACCTTGCAGCCACCGAAGCAGGTTAAAGTGAGTGATCTAGTATAAAAACATACCTTTCTTTATAAAATAAATTTAGTTTTCTTAAGGTGGAAGTGGCTCACTTGTTTGAAGAGATGGATTACTAAGAGAGCGAGATCACGAACGGCATTGTGACTTGAATTTATAAACAGGCCATGAATTTAGGTAACCACATGTACTTGAATAAAGTTTTAACAAAGGTTCTGTTACAAATATGTACTCTGTATTTGTGTATTAAAATAAATATTAAAGATGTGATTTATAATTGTTACACTAACAAGCTATGTTACTTTACATCCATTACTTTTCTCAGCTTGTGATCAGTTTTTTATCCGCTGGCTAGGTCTGTCATAGCTTCATACACCTTATAATCCAACTTAAAAGACTAGAACAGGTTTCGGCCATGCTGGGAATCAAACCCGGGACCCTTATCTCAGTGAACAGACATGCTAGGGGCCTACCGATTGAGCTAAGGCAGAGGTACCAAACCTTTTTGTACCTTAAAGCACATTCAAAACTAACGATAAGCCGGCGGGCACCAATTACTTTTTCAAGGCAAATTTATAGCCGAACATAATTCATAAAGCAAATAACACACATACAAAATACATATTATTAAAAAGAATTGCGAGTTTAAAATTTAAAAAAATATTTTTTAAATTCATATATAAAATAACGCAAACGGTACACACGCAAAGTTAATCCAAAACCAGTTTAAGCAATTGAAACAATTTTTACCAAACCAAAAGTCAATGTCAATAAATAATAAAAACTCCTTTGTTTAAGGTTTTAACAAGACCAAAATAAAGACACTAGGAAATATTTAACTATTTATCACCATTTTGGTGTTTGGATACATTTTTAAAATATATTTTATTCTTTGTTTATTCGGCAACAAAGCTGGGTAGACCCATGCCAAGATATTTACAAAGGAAAGAGGAAGTATTATCATGGTATTAGTGAGTGTGTAGAGAATGATGGAAGGGGGTAGGTCTTTGAGATTAGGAAAAAGGCAGAACCATTCATTTTGAAACTATTAGAATGGTAGTTCCGAGTAAAAGTACACTTTGTAAATGAGCCGGCAAAGAAAGAGGAATGACAGGGAGGGATTGGAAAGAGGGAGGGGGGGGCCTTCAATCACCAACTTCTTAGAGAACAGTATACCTGGAGATAAGCACGAACTTGAGTTTTGTCAGAAAAGTGACAGATTAAAATTATTAGTCAACAACTTTTCAGCTGTGGTCAAAAAGTGGCGGGCAGATGCAAAAGGCTCGGCGGGCGCCATGGCACCCGCGGGCATAGGGTTGGGGACCCCTGAGCTAAGGTGTCGGATGATTAACAATCTATGTAAAGTTCATAACATAAAAATTACATTAATTGAGTCAGAAGTATGAGTTTTGGAATCATTTTCCAATTCCAATTTAATTTTAAATACTAGTGTAGTTTTATGGTGCTCCATTTTATTTTAGCTCCAAAGATTAAGAAAATCGTTATCATTGGGACGTATGAATATCCTTGGTACAGAAATTATTCCATTCCTGTAGCTATTACTGTACTTCCGCTTTCTTTTTTCCCCATACCACCAAACCATCAACAAACATCATGGCTTTAATTATTTCCTCACCACTTTAATCATGACCATTTCCATTATCCTTACAAATAATAGTGGTGAGAGGGCACTTCCTTGCTTCCCTACATTTTTTAATTTGGAACCACTCTGCCCACCCCTTCTCCGTTCTTAACTCATGTTATCATCATACACACTCATCACGACTTCTCTTCCCACAACAACCTCCTCCATCGCTTTCCAGACTTTATTTCTATCCACGCTATCAAATGCTTTCTCCACATCCTTAAATACCATTCCCAAGTCCTTCCCAAATTCATACCTTCCTTCCATAAGCTGGCATATGCCAAGGATCAAGTCTATTGTAGATCTCTGCTCCCTAAATCCGTGCTGTTCCTCTCTCCACCTTCCTTTAATTTTCTTTCTTATTCTCTTTTTCATTATCGTCTCATATATTTTTGTACAGTGGCATATAATTGTTATCCCCCTATGATTCATACACCTATTCCTATCTTCTTTCCTAAAAATCGGTACTATAAGTCCTTTCTTTGAGTTCCAGTATCTTGTTCTCCTTCCATATCACTTTCAGCATCCCGTATAATCAATGTATTTCTGATTCTCCTGTAGCTCTTATCATTTCCACAATTAGTTCTTCAACAACTGATGTTTTCCTTAGTTTCATCCTCTTTAATGCATCTTCCACCTCTTTCCATGTAGGAGTGCCCCTCCTCTTCTGCTAATGCTTTGTGCTTCACTGCTTCACTATCATTCCTTTACTCTTCCAGATTGAACACTTTCTCAAAACATCCCTCTGTAGTTCCTTTTATTCTTCCCCTGTCTTCTTCCTTCTTTAAATATCAGTCTAACTTCTTGTCTTTACTTTATCCTCTTGTTTCTTACTTGACTATAAAACATCTTAATTTCTTTCACATCCCTTTCCAGCATTTCTGTCAATTTTGGCATCCAATCCTTTCTGGCTTCCTTTATCATATGCTTTGCTCTTCTCTTCTTTTCCCTATACTCTCGTTTCCTCATTCTTATTTTCAAAGCTCCTTCTGAATGTTTTAGTCTTCTCCTCCAATGCTTCCTTCACCCTGTTGTTCCACCAGGGATTCTCTTTCCAATTCCTATTATCACCTGTCCTCCCACATAACTCCTCTACCGCTCCCTCCAAGCTTTTCTTAAACCTTTCCCGTTCAACCTCATCCTTGGACGTTAAGCTTCTTGACTTTCTTAGATAGTTTTTTTTTCCTCTTCATTTTTAAGCCTCCACAACATTATTTCTTCTTTCTTGTTTTCCTACTTTTCTCCTACATTACCATCCCACTATGTCTGCCAACAGAAATCTGTAGTTCCACTATGTGGAGACACATTTGGTACCACCCTAACGTTTAAAATCTTCCTTTTCATTTCCTTGTCCATGGGTAAGAAATCTATTACATACATTTGCTCTCCATTCTAGCTATGTAGTAATTATATGGCTTTCCCCTTTCTTCTTGTACCAACTGTTCACCACCTTCATTTCATTTATAATCTATCTCTCCCTATCGGTCATGCCCTAACAATTCCTCAAAACCTTCTCGCTTTTCCATCTTGGGCATTAAAGTCTCCCATCACCACTTGCCTTTCCTTTCTTAATCTTCCTCAAAATGTTCCTTCTCTTCCAAGGGGCATACAACTTGCGGTGTATAAACCTGCGGCAATTTTATTTGTTTCCCCTTTGCCCATAATTATCATTTTAATAATTCGATTACTGATCCATTCACCCTTCACTTTCCACTCTATCCTTACCATCCCCACTACACCATTTATCTTCCCTTCATCACTTCCCACGCAGTGCAAGCTGAATCCTTTACTTGGCTTCAACACTCCACACTCTCTACACTTAGTCTCACTCAATCCCAGAATATCCAGTCTCCATAATCTCTTCTACTCTTCCTGTATGTGTGCCAATATTCAGAGTCCTTATCCACAGCTTATGATTGTCTTTGCTTCCAATCCAGCGTTTAACTTTATTTTCTTGAGTATTTTTGTTTGCTTTGGCCACCAACTTACTAAACCTGTTGTGGCCTACACCTGAGTAGCGAGGCTGCCACTTATAGGTCCTTAGGTAAATTTGCTTTTGGTGATAACTTAGCCAATTGTCACAAACTCCCACAAGGCTGGGAGACGACCGGCCAGGCCCTGTTTCAAGATTGTTGGTTTTGGCCCTGACAAGTCTACAGTCTCTTGTCTGCATCTGATCTAGCTTCCGTTGGGGTTCAAGGGATGGAGCTAAGTAACTTTAAAAAATAATAACTACAAATTTGATATTGCTTGAATATATTTGTTCAAATCTAAGTAGTATAAAACATATGTACAATGTAGCTATAAGTACATGTAAAAAATCAAAACTTTCGCCAGCAGTCTTCTGTGCGGGTAAAAAATAAAAAATAAATTACATTTTATAAATACATTTAGAATTCAAATGAAATAAAACTCCGAAAACCAAAAGACTTTTCAAAATTAGGTATGAAATGTCTTACCAACTTAATATTCCAAAATCAAATTGGTTCATAGCCCTCAAGTTTGATATTTTACTGAACTGGGCGAGATACACTATCAAACGCATTAGTTTTGTGATCTTCCATATTTGGTACAGCTTCATATGAACAAATGGTTACACCATGTCTGTGGGCTTTGGAATATTCCCCTCTTAGACCTATGTAGTAAATTTTTGTGGTTTCGTTACCAAAGTTTCTCGGAAAGTGTAAAGTTAAATGATGAACTGATGAGAATTTAACCACCCTGAAATAGAAAAACACGAAATATTAGCCAAACCAAGCAATGAATCATTTAAAAGTGTTTATTGCAAGTTTATTGGGACCCTGTGCACAGGACGATTCACAGATAGCTCAGTGGTTAGAGCCTTGGCCACAGAGAAATAATATACCCAGACACTCAACCTCCAGGTTAGAATGGTGGCACTCCTTTGGCAGCTTGAGTGAAGCCCAATGTTGAAGGACTTAAGCTGGCAAAAGGAGCGCAGCGAAAACCCCGCAAGATTGAGAGTCTGTTTCTTAGTTGTCTGTGGCCTTGGCGTATTAAACCAAAAGCCCTGGGTTTGGTTCCCATATCCAGGTGTCATTTTTCAATTTAAAGAATTTGTTATAATATTTATGCTATATTAGAGTATAAAATAAGACCTGGGAATAAAAAACAAAAAGTGGCTAATGCTACTGCTACCGCCACCGCCACCGCCACTGCTATTATTATTATTATCATTATTATCATCATTATCATTATCATTATTATTATCATTATCATTATTATTATTAGCACCGCGTCTTACTACCCGTTCGGGTTATACGCACTTACACTAATGTGCAATGGTAGGGTGATTGTGAAATGAAATGGAAGACCTACAGTTTAACGTGGGATCCGAACCATGGTGGAGGCCTGGGCATTCCACACATTCACAAGTTGTGATTAAAACACGTCTTGTCAGAGGTGAAAGAAGGGTTTGGCAATCAGATAAAATCTGTGTTAAGAGTTATTGTTTTTTACAAGGGTGATAGAGAGCTAGGTTCACCTGGTTAAGGTCACCATCTAAACTGACTTACATGCAAAAGCGTCTTGTGGGAATGACAGTGCATAATAGAAAAGTTTTGTACTGTTTGTATTAATAAATGTACGCAAATAAAGAAGGCGGAAAACTATAGTCACGGCTATTCCACAATCAGTTTAGACAGTTAATCAATAATTCACTGTTTTATAATGAGTGCACCGCGAGTCATTCAAAGTAAAAAAAAAACCAATATAAATATGGGCAAGCAAAGCGGTAAAACCCTCTAAAAAACACTTTTTAAGTAACGATGCTTACTTCACAGGATATTCTAGACTTCCAGATGTATCAGGATGAAGTTCAAATTCTTGTTCTGGAGTGGCATTAACATCATCAAATGTCATGTGTGGCCTATTTTTAAACCTTAAAAAGAATAAACATAAATTATAGTGAAAAAAATATATTGAGGTCGTTTTAAAAATAAAATTTTATGTAGCTAGCCTAGCACATGCACATTCTAGAAATAAGCTCATAATACCGCAGTTAAAAAAAAAAGAAGGTATTTACATTTAAAAAAATGTACTAAAAATCAATGTTTTAAAAATGAGCCATGATATCAGCCGCAACCTAATTTGTTCTTTGTGAATTATCCAAACATCACCTAGCTTTGATACTCTACAACTCTGTATTTATAACGAGTATCTGTTGAAATTATACTCTTGAACAAACTCCTCCTGGTTTGATATATGAAGGTGGGAGAAAGGACCAAAGGAAGGTAACTAAGCAAGTTACAATGACGTGAACCTACTCGCATATGAGTCCTAACCTAAGGTCCTAAGGACATACATGATTTTGAAGAAACAAATTAATTCCCAATACTATATTTACAGCTCGAAGATGTTTTTATCACCACGTCTTACTACCCGTTCGGATTATACACTTATGTACTAATTACCCTAATGAGTTGGGGATTAGGGAGGTTATATTTATATGAAGTGTACCCAAATTTGCGTGGATAGGGAGAGTGGAAAATTATTTTGAAGGAGACTCGAACCTCAATCTTCCCATCATTAGCAGTCCAGTTTACTGCGAGAGTAGCGCGTTAGACCAGGCGGCCACCAAAGTTGGTCCTAAGATATTAATAATGTGTAAGCAAAAAGGTGAACATTAATTTAGAATATTATGTTATTTATCATCACAAAAAGAATGGGGAAATATAAATAGATTACAGACTGGGTCAAAAATGTGATTTTCCAAACATGCAGTTGGCCTCATTACAACTCAAGTACTATTAAATTGCAACTGGGTTTTTAAAACCAAAGTTAGTTTAGAAAAAAAAAATGTTTTAAGCTTAAATTTTTTTTATAATCCAGTATAAACATTCAGGTAATGATATAGACCTATCCGAGTTGTTATAGAAATCAGAACAACCCATTTTTATCTTCCCATGTAGGGTCAACAACCATACTCTTTTTCAAAATAAAACTTTACTCTTTTTTTAAAAAAAAGTGACAACCACAGAAAACTGTCATGAACAATTTTTTTTTCTGGTAAATTTAAAATCTGAACCTCTGGGTTGTATTTTGATTTAATTTAAATCCCAGGGATGAAATTTAATTTAAAACAATTTTTACTGTTTATAATTTGATAATAATTATTGCATGAAAAACAAAAATTTGTTGCTTCAAGTGCGAGACAAGACAACATATTATTTTGATTGATTAAGGTTACCAATAATACAGTCAATCAGGTTAACTTTGTGCCAGTGGGTGTAACTTTGAGCCACTAGCTGTTTTTGTTTGAATGAACTATATTAAAAGACA
>CABFWO010007209.1:0-27165 GCA_902155825.1 Timema genevievae
TTTGATTTTGGAAGAAAATAAAAAAATGCATGGTTGTAAATTGATTATTTGTTTCAACTTGGTATTTTAATGGTCAAGAACAAGAGTTTTGGGTTTTTGCTCAAATTGTTTAAGTGCAATATGAGTATTTTGCATTTAGTGGCAGATTATTTAAGTTTTAAGACTAGACCGTTTCTAGACTTCAAAACAACAGTCAACCAACCATTAAGTGAATGTAAATTAACCAAATAAACAAAGAGATAATGTTCAGCATGACAGTTTATGTGTGCACATATTTATAATTTTTTTTTTAAATAATTATTCTTAATATGAAAGTATTACTACTGATGAATTGGTCACTAATAAACAGGAATGCTTTAAAAAAAAGCCCAATTAATCAGCCAATCCTTTTTTCATGAATGTTAATGGTGAATTATTTATGTTATTCTTATATTTAAGGAAACTCGCTAAGTAAATAATCCTACCCGAGGGTATGGGATCCCTGTAGAGCTCCCTTCAAATGCTGGCAACAATCTTGAGGCTAAGTCATGAGCTAAATGCAGTAGTTCTCCATCATACCAAGGTGGTGTCAAATTTCCAAAAGGCTGTTCAGGATCAGTCATGAGTAAATGTGTTGAAATTAATGCGCCCAAAACCCTAAAACAAAGAAATAAAAATTTAAAAACTTTGAGCTTAGACCTGACAAAAACAAAGTACAAACTTTAAATACAGCAAACTTTAGAAAATTAGGTGATGATATACTTAATAAAGCCAAAGAATTTCAGATAGTGAAAAACTATTATGATTAACAAGATGGTGGAAGTAAAGCATATGGTTTAAGATTAACACAAATATCTTTAATATAGACACATTATTCTAGATCACTTTTAACTTTATAACTAAAAATAAAATAGGTTGTTTTCTTGGTGAAAGCTACATATTTAGTTTTAGATTTATTGGTTTCATTGTCAATAGACCATCATTTGTTCTATTCATTTAAATTTGTAGATTCAGTAAAATTACATATATCACTTTTAAACTGTAAAATTGTTTCACCTACTATAGAGAAAAATAAAATTCTGGCTTAGGTGAAATAATGATTAAATTAAAAAAATACATTCACCACAATAAATATTTGTAAGCTATCTAATAATTACAAAAACTTTTCTTCCTTTATGACTGGTTAGAGCTATAATTTATATTTTAACTAATGATTGTTTAAAGGATATAATTTAAATAGTATATTAGCAAAATATGAACATATAATAAATATCTGCACAGTAACCTTATGTTGACTTCAAACACTTGAACAATATTGTCCTTATCGAAGTTGACATGCTGGATGACCTGTGCAACTGCATGTTGAAACTCTGATACATTCCCAATGACTGCAAGAGTGGTTAAAGAGTCCACAAGAGTAAGACAATAATCTCCGAGAATGTCATTGATGTTGATATTGGAACTAAAAAAAAAAGAAGAGTAAAACCCATAAATTGTTAGCACCATAAAAAATTATAATTTAATAAAATACAATGAAATATGGTAAAGTTTTTAAAGTAGTAATGTGATGAAGGTTTTAAAGAATTAATAAAGTAGTAATTCCAACAATAATGAAGTAAAGTTAAGCAATTATTTTTCTTTACCCTCCTTCTTTCCAGGTTTTTAACATTTATTTGCCTTCTGAAAATTGAAAAATGACACCTGGACATGGTAATTGAACCCAGGACCTTTGGCTTAGTATACCAATGCTCTAACCACTGAGCTATCCAGGAATCATCCCATACCCAGGGTCATTCTTCACTCATATATTAAGGCAGAGTCTGTGATGGACGTGCGGAAATCGTCGACTACAAATGTGTGATTTTATTAATATCACGAGCTATCAGATAACGCAGCTATCTTTGACTCGGTAGTTGGCTTATTGCTGCCACTTGTACAATTATTATAATTGTAAGGGATTGCATATTTAAGAATCAAATAGTCAAAACTATTATTATATAAAAACCAACAATATAGCACAGATGATACATAGACATTTAAACTGCGAATGCAGATATTATAGTTTTAATAAATAATGTGTAAACATTCTGGCTCAAAATATAATGGAATTGAATTGATTTGAAAAAATTATGGTAGTTCAATAAAATAATACAAGCCAAACCATAGAGACAAAAATAATAGTAAATTTAAGACATAAATATGTGGCAAAATATTTTATAGAATTATAACTTCGCTATTGGTATAAAAATAATTATACTCAAAGCTTTAAAATAACACCATAAATAATTTTTAAAATTAGCACCACATACACCTTTGTACTAATTAAGCTAATGGGTTAGGGATGAGTAAGGTTGAATTTAGAGGAAGTGTACCCACATGTGTGTGGGGAGTGAGCGGGAAACCCTTTAGGGAAAACCACCCCCAGTACATCCGACTAGGGATGTGGAAAAAGTATTGATATTTTATTAATATCGATATTTTCCCTTCAATACTAGTATTTTTTAATCGATACCTTTATTCCGACACTTTTACTGATATTAGTACTCACGCTCTGGTATCGGATCGGTATTGAAAGTAACAACTTTTTTGTCATCTTCACTCATGCTAGGACTTACTGTTTACTAGGGTGGACTGTGGAGAAAGAACAAATTACACTACTTCTCAACTCACTTATTTTCTACATGATAAGCAAAAAGAAACTCTAGAAATCTCTTTTAGCTCATCTTTCATCTTTATTTATCAATGCAGCCTGATGCCTGACCAGGCAACGAGGCGAGTGGCGACCAGTCTTCTACTACTCCTTACTTTATCAATGAGCACAATCATTACAAACTCAACAAAATAAGCCTTTGAAGAGCTCAATGAACTCACACAATTTAAGGGTGCCCAAAGCAAACGAAGCAGAAAAGTTTCTGTGCATTTTTTAAGCAGATGAAGCAGGACAGAGTGTCCTTTCTTCTGGTGTTTGTCAATAGTTAATAATCTATCTTGCTCGAGTATATAAACGATGAATGAAGTTAAAAATAGCATCTCCCAAAAGTGAATTATGGACTTTTTTTTAAGAAGTTAGATAGCAAAATCATTTTTTTAAATTTGTTTTAAAATATTAAAAACCATTATAGTTTTCAGTGTTTAAATAAATATGAAAATACAATAATTATGATGCTAGAGTTGAAATTATTACTAGATAAAAAAAATATTTTTCCAGATTAAAATTTTGATACAGATACTTACTGTTATCAATACTTTTCTTTCCTTACTAGTACGATATAAATATTTTTCTACCGATACTTTTCTTTCATCCCTACATCCGACTGAGATTTTAACTCCGATATCCCCATCTTCTATAGTCTAGTCTATTGAGAGAGTAGCGCCTTTGATCTTGGGGCCACTGAAGCAGGTAATTGTTTACCTGCATCCCAAATGAATCTTGGAAAAAAAAAACTTTTAAATTCCTTGTAACTAACAATTTTGAAAGGAATTTTATTAAAGAAATAGTTATTCACCTTAATGGCCGCACATACTTAAATTCTAAGTCATCTAATCTAGTTTTCTGGTGACATGGAGGTTGGGTCCTGAATCCTGGCTAGGTGTACTGTAGTTGTATATTTACATGATATATTCTCATTTTCCTTCCAAACGAATGCATATTTCTTCTCAATTCTACAGTCTATCTTTTTCCTCATAATATCGTTTACAACCAAATGTGTTTAGCTCTGACAGGTATTAAAAAATTAAATTTCGAGTCTAATAATGATTAATCATCATAAAATTAAAACACAGGCTCTTTTTAAAGGGTGATATTAAACACTAAATAGTTTATTACTCAACACTTAAATAAAAATAACTTGTGTTTAATATGTTTAAGAATGGTGCCCTATGAAGTATATTTTCTCAGATGATTTTATGCACTATACTGAACCATTTCAAGATGTCCCAAAGTAGGAAGCATTGTGTTTTAGTTCTATAATGTTTCATTAACAGTTCACCGCTATATCTCAAAATGACATAGTATTGAACTGTTGTGATAGCAGCATGTTCCAGTTCAGTATTAATAGCCTTTTGAAATGAACGATTATTGATTTTTTTCAGCAGCATGTCTTACTACTCGCTCAGGTTATACGCTTAAGTAAGAATTAAGCCGATTGTTTTAGGGACTAGGAAGATTATATTTAGAGGAAGTGTAACAACATTTGTGTAGAGGAAAAGTGGAAAAAACATTTTGGAAAAAAAAGCTCAGTACACCCGAGTGAGATTAAAATCTTGATCTCTCAGTCATCTGTAGTACAGTTACTGCAAGAGTAGCGCCTTAGACCATGCATCCACCAAAGTTTATAGTAATGAATTGAATAAACCAGAAATTATTAATACAGTACAGTAAAACCCTAGTATTCCGAACTAATTGAGAGCGAGGCCTGTTCAGATTAGCGGAATGTTCAGATTTTCAAGGTGATTTTAAAGTTTCCCCCATTTTAAATATACTATGTGTGTGTATGGTTCCACAGTTGTGAGTAGATTTTATAGTGGGTGTGTTGTGTGTAGTTTATGTTGTGTTTGTTTTTCAAGTGGTCAGTATTATACCCTCCAATAGTACAGTACTGGTACATGATCGGTAAGTGCAAACACAGTTCGTGTACACTTTGGGAAAAACAAGAATTTATGAAATGTCTCTATAGTGGTGAAAGTGTGACTAAGCTATCCAAGGAGTTTGAAGTTGGGAAAGCCACAATTAGTAATTGGAGTAAAAATCATTCTACAATTGAACAGATTAGTTCTTCTAGATTGATTGAATCTCTGGACAGTCGAACAATCAAATGAGTTATCATTTGCCAAGCATGATGAGGCAATTTTTATGTGGTTTATTCAAGAAAGAGAAAAAGGAATGCCAATAATAGGAACCTCTTGTTCAACAGAAGGCTCTTAAATTAAATGTGCTTCTTATAGTTGATACTAACATAACTAGCAGTAATGGTTGGTTGGATCGTTGGATAAGAAGGCATGGAGTCCAACAGCTAGCAATATGCAGTTAAAGTTTATCTTCAGATCATACAGCCGCAAATTATTATCAACTATAATTAAACTGAATTGGTTAATTCTTTATGCCGCTCTCCAGAAGAGGTTTATAACTGTGATGACAGGTTTTAATTACAGAATGCTTCCATCTAAATCTTGACATCCTGACCAAGAACAATGTGCTTCTAGTTTTAAAGTATGCAAGGACTGACTATGTTAGCTTGTAGCAATATGACTGGTACACTCAAGTTTCTGCTAAATGTTATTTGAAAAAAAGCGAAACAAAGAGCTTTCAAACATGTCAAAATAAACTTACTTCCTGTTTACAGGATCGTTACAAAACTTTTATTATAAATTTCACTTACTTTCCACATTTTCCAGACAAAAACTAAAAAAATTCTCTACTTAATCTTTTTACAGTTATATTTGCTGAATGTATTTTTTTAGCATCGCGTATTATTACCCATTCGGGTTATCTGCCCATGTGCTGATTACACTAATGTGATTAGGAAGGCTTAATTTAGAGTAAGTGCACCTGCATTTGCATGGAGGGAGATTGTAAATCTATTTAGGGAAAACCACCCTCAGTCCACCCGACCAGAATAAAACCCCGATCTCCCCATCTTTGGCAGTCTAGTCTAACATGAGAGAGAGCTTTAGACCACCTGGCCATCAAAGCGAATTTGGTGAATGTAATGTTTTATGTTTATCATATTGATCACATTCAGTATTTAATATTGTAGGTATTATTTGTGGCACTGTTACTTTGTTATGAAATAAACTTTGTAGAATAATCCTATGCTAGTGTAATGCTAATTCTAGACAATGTATTTTGTTAAGCCGAGAAATAAAATCTCTCACGTTTGTTTACATTTTTAAGGCGCTAAATATTTAAATTCCCTGACTTTGCCTTAATTTCGATTAAATTTCATGACATTTCCCTGTTTTCACTGATATAAAAAAAATCCCTGACTTTTACAGGTTTTCCCTGGTTTTTTTTTATGTCTGTGGCCATCATGTTTTATTATAGGAATCAGAATAAGGCTTGGATGAACAGCAAGCTGCTCAAGGAATGGTTTCACCAGCAGTTCATACAAGCTGTTCTGAAACAATCTGAGGATCATGGCTTGCCTTTGAAAGTGTTGTTGCTCATTTATAACACAGCCTTTATATAAAAGCTGTCTTTCTCCATCCAAATGTTACAGCTCTGATTCAGCCCATGGATCAGGGAGTGCTACAAAACTTAAAATGCATTTACAGAAATAAGCTTTTGTGTTTTCTTAGAGATTGAGGATGATAAATAATAAGTCATGGTCACAGGGAAATTAAAACAATTACAATCAAGAAAGTGATTTATTGTGTAGAAGAATCTTGGAGAGTAACAAGAGTGATCTCATTAAAAAGACATGGAAAAAACTGTGGCAGATTATTATGGAAACAAAGACTAACCAATTGCTGAAGAGATCGACAAGATTCTTCAGATGATTAAAAAGATTCTTGATTGTTAATAAGCTCAAGCAGATGATCCGGAGTGGCTAACAGCTGATAACAACGAATTTGGGCACCAAAACTACACCAAGAGCAACTTGTGGTTTTTGTGCAAAGCTCCAAAAAGAGGGTGAAAATGATTCAGTCGAAGGTAATATAGATGCACCAGAAGCTGATGTTATCTTACATGCGAAAGAAGTGATGGCTTTGGGAAGGGGACTTCTCTACATTAAGCAGCACAGCAAGGCTACACCAACTGATGTTATGTTCATGAAACACTCACAAGATGATGTGGCCTTGTCACGTCATTCCGCTCTTTGTCATAAGACAATGATGGAGTATGAAATGAAAAGAACCTTCTGTAATTTGGAAAACATAGTGACAACAAAATATAAAATGTAGATTCTTTACTGTACATTGAATTTAATTCAAAGTTGACATCAGTGGTCTTGGGGTAAATGCTCGACTCAGGACCCGATATTTGTGGGTTCAAACCCAAATGGAGTCGGCAAATTTTTCTTGAGCGATAAAAATCCATAGCGCAGCTTCCTTTGGAGGGGAGGTAAAGGCGTCAGTCCCATGTTGATTATGGCATGTAAAAGAACCCTGGAAGGTATGTGAAAATACCTTTCCTGACAAAATTGCTAACATAATCAGTCAGTTTAGAAAGTGCACATTAAATAGATAAAAATGAATAAAAAAAGTTTATTCAAAAATAAATACATCCTTCTTTTATTTTATTTTTTTTATTTTTGGTCTGTTTGGATTATCCGTAATTTCAGACTACTAGAGTTCAAATAACCAAGAATTACTGTAGGCCCTAATTCTAAAGTAAATTATCTCACATTCACTCTGGATTTGGTAAAACAGTATTTGGTATTCACTAAATTTACTAATTTTTTAAAATATATCCATACATCAAGTTATGATATCTGCAGCTGTCACAATTGCTAGATATTATCAATACTTATAATACAGTGGTGGTCGGTCCATGTAAGCATTGAAAGAACTGCTTGCCTACTTTCAGCGAAATAATTTTTATTCTATTAAATAAACTAAAATAACTTAAATAGGCCTATATTTAAAATTCCAAACATAATATATTTTAACAGCATCTTTATTTAAGCTTTTTTTATTTTTCAAGTGTTTCTGTGGCGTTGTCCTCTCCACGAAGCCCACGATAGCAGGATAGCTTACTAAAAGCAATCTCAAACGTTCCTCTATGGCCTTCAAATGGCATGAGGGTTGAAAGGGATGGTAAGAGGCCAAGTCACATGCACGTCTTATAGCTCTCCTATACAATCAGTAGAGGTAGAGTAAAAGCAAAGTTTAAACTGCCTCTTGCTATCGTGGAATGAAAGAATTACTGTAAATATCCACCTAGTTGTGCTCATTGTCAATTTTGGAGCATGCACAATGTCAGTTATATGTTAGTTGTGTTTACTTGCGGGTCTCGTTCGGGTCATAATTTGTTTTATTAAAGTGTTAGGTTTTTATATTTTACTTTGTTTATGATATTATTTATTTTAATTGAATATAAATGTATATTTTCAATATGTGTGTGGGTCACGAGGAATATGTAGTTAGTAAATTATTAGTGAAATTCTTTTCAAGTTTTTGCTTTTAAAGTGAGATTGTTAAAACTGGGAGACCAACACCTGATCTCCCGCGACTTACTTTCAGTATTTTTTTATAGTAAGACTTAATCCATAGATTTAAGTTAATTTTTTTATGATTTTTTTTTTTTTTGCTCTAGGTCATCTTAAAATTAGTTCATGATTTATAGTTTATTTTGACTTAAATTACGCTCAAAAGAATTCAATGCAAAAAAAATTATTCAAGGCTGCTTTCCCAGCTCCAGAGCCCACCAATCGCCACTGCCATAAAATAACACAAATAATATACTAAGTTAGACCTAGTAAAATGTTATCAATATTGACAGCAGAGAAATAGGTTTTAATTTTCTTAACTGTTCTTCCACCCAAAATCAAGCTAAGCCTAAGATATAAGACTTAAGGGCCAGTTTCATAGTCAGATTTAGTACGCCTAAAGTGCGAGTCGATACTAAATACAGGACAACACCTACCTAGACCAAAATGGAATGGGCCAGTTTCGCATATGAAACTGGCCCATTCTATTCAATTTCAGGTAGGTGACGTCTTGTATTTAGTATAGCGCCGTACTTGAGGCGTACTAAATCTGACTATGAAACTGGCCCTAAGAGTTTGAAATTAGCAATCAAATGGTGTTATAAATAACTCAAAAAACAATATTTTCAGAGTTATGGCACTTCTGAACTAGACGATCGAAATATTGTAATAATCTATATATTATGCTTGTCATGGAGCGTATGCCTATTATAACATTGTTTGAAAATGTTTGAATTGTAAAAAAAAAAAGTTTTTCCCCAGAAGTGACTGAACATATTTGTTTAGTTAGGTACCGTACCTTAGATTTTAAAAACAGGTTTCCTTTGGTTGACATAATTTGATCTAGGATATGATTGATCTTTATTTGGGACAGTATGGATGTGGTGATGCGGAAATAACTTGGCTTTAGGCTGAATAATTTAGTGCATTATTTGAATATAACAACATGGCACTAGGCATTTCTATTTTTTTTTTAATAAGAACATACAAATTGAGAGTCTAAATATTCATTACACATCAAAATATTGCAAGTGAATAGTCTCTAATATTTAACAACTAATGGACAGCAAACATCTTCGATCTAAGATGGTGTTAGAGTAAACATCACTTACGGATTATTATAGTCTGGTCCACGACCTGAACACTTGATGGGATTCAGTTCATCTAGTGGAAATGCGTGTTCCATGTAACTGTCATAACCAAAATAAAACATTTTTTTCGCCTCTTCCAGCATTTGTATTCTAAGCTGTTCAGGAAAAAAGCCATACTTTAATTCTAAGCTATCTAAAGGTTTTTTAAATATATTTAGTGCTTCTTCAGTTAAAGTTCCTAAATATGCTACAGTAATAAAAAGGTGAAAAGTGTGAAAGTACATATTTGCAAGACGGTGAACATAGTCCCCGTGTTAAAGTGATTGTACACAAATAATAACTCTTAATAGTAAGCACTAATAGTGCTTATAATACAGCAATGAATGATGATGTGTCAACTGGTTATAGGTTATTTGGGGTAACTCCTTTAAAAACATAGACAAGAGCAGAGATAATAAAGCGATTGGTAACACTTGACTTCTTGTTAATTGGACTTCTACAAAATGGGCCCGCTACTAGTAGTTGGGATGAATACTAATTTAGCGAGACATCTAGCAGAGAATTGTAAACTACGTATTAGAAAGAAAGATAAAGAGTGCTATTGGTGCTGTTGAAACATTGATCTCTCTCTATAATATAACTGGATGGACATCTGTGGCTGAAATTTTCGGGCTGTCGTCTGCATTCCATTGTGTAAGAGAAAGAGAAACCTTCAGGTATTTCTTTCTCTCCTACACCCATACAAGGCAATGTGGGATTTTGACATCGTTCATTAATTTGATTGAATATATGAGATATATCAATGTGTGATTAGTTAACTTTGAATAAGTTGATGTAGACTAATATATTATACGATAATTTTTGAAGTAAGTTGGTTTTTAAGGCTTTATTTCGTACCAGAATCCTACCCTATATTTGTGTTTAGTTAAGATCATAGAACTTCCAAAAATAAATGTTTACTTACGTTCTAAATGGACGTTTATCCTACTAAAATATATATGATAATATTCTGGTACGAAATAAAGCCTTACAGAATGGTATTATTACTAAATTCAGGGTTTAGTAGATACCGTACTTCCTATAAGCCTATAACTAAATTATCATTTGAACGTAAGACTTCTACACAAATTATGTCATTCAAACAAATGTAACACAGTTTTTAGCTAACTTGTTTCATTATTGTTATAGAACTTTCAACATAATATGGTTTCTAAAAGCAATATCCAAGATATGAGCCAACATTTTTTTTAAATAAAGGTAATATAATAATACTTTCTACAAGCCTAAAATTGAATGTATGGCAACTACACAAAGTTTGTCATTCAAACAAATGTAATCAAGTTTTAAGATACCTTATTCATTAAATTGATTGAACTTTAAATAGATTAGCCTATGGTTTCTGAAACCAATATACAAGCTAGTAACCAACTTTAAAATAAGTGTGGTCTTGGCAGACTGTAAACAATATTGATGATAACTACATATTTAAATATGTTAAAGATTTTATTCATATTTCTACAATATTGCCTGTAAAACTCAATTGTATGTCCCTTAATGTAAATGTTTCTTTAGGAAAGTGTGATATAATACTATACTATTTTCAAACAATAACACTTTTATTCATCAGAGAAAGGTTTTGGCATAAGAACATTGAAAGAAACCATTAAATTTGTCCCCTCACAGTATAGCAGATGATAAACTTGAAAGTCACTCTTTTGTCCTTAGCAATGAGTATGTGTATGTCCATCCAGTTATATTATAGAGATCAATGTATTGAAGTAAGAATGTAGACAAAATTCACCATTATTGGAAACATGTGTAACTACTGGTTTGATGCCTTAACTGCTCACACAATATTTTTCCAAATAGATATAAAAACAATTGTAAAACTATTTTGATTTTAGGGTTAAAAAGTAAAATGGTTTGTCTTGTGACACTCTTTTTTTATAGAAAATTGATTTTTTTTGTTGATAAGCTCCGTTAGAAAACAAATTACAATTAAATTGAACAATTTGGAGGAGAAAGAAAAATTTTAAGAAAAACTGGAAAGACGCCTGACTATGGAAAGGCAAGTGATGATGGGTGACTTAAATGCCAAAATTATGAAGGAAGGAATCAGTTTTGAAGAGGTACTAGGAGCTGATGGTTGGGGAGAAAGAAACAAAAAAGGAAAGAGAATTGTTCACATGAAATGGATTGAAGCTTGTAAAAGTTGGCTTAAGAAGACCAGGGATATGCATATATAGCGCGCTACAGCTGGAATGGTGAGCAAAAATCCCTAATTGACTATTTCCTCTTAACTCCACGGTGGAACAAAAAGGTAAAGGAAATAAGATGCTAAAAACAGATCATTTAGAGAACGGTTCACAATAGGAACAAGAGAGATTGAGGATAAGTATAGGGAGAAAAAGAGAAATGCAAAGAAGATAGTAAGAGAAGGGGAAAAAACATGGATGGAAGGGTGAACAAAAGTGCTTGAGACAGATATGGAAGGGATCAAAAAAGTAGTGTACAGTCAAGTGAGCCAAAGGAGGATGTAAAATAGGTAAGCATTTCAAATTATGGAAGAAAAAATAGGATAATGGAGAGGGGTAGGGAGGTAAAGAAGTTGTGGAAATCATAGTTTAAGAAATTGTGGAATCCAGAGGGGGAATGATTGGTACGGGAGAAAGAAGAAGAAGAGGAAATGGATGAAGAGATGGAGGAGAAGGAGGTAGCAGACGTAGCCTGGAAGGAGATAGAAGGGGCCTTGAAAAGGATGAGGAAGGGAAAGGCACCAGAATTGAACGAGCTCATGGTGGAAATGACAACAACAACAACAACAACAACAATAATAATAGTATAAATGGGTCTACAGTAGTGGCATTGAGTAGTAAGTGCAGTGTGGAGGGAGAAGAAATTGTTAGAGGTTTGGAAGAAAGGTATTATATTACCAATATTTTTAAAAAGGGATAGGAAGATGTGCAAGAATTACAAAGGCATAACACTGATGTGTCAATGCGCGAAAATGTACGAAACTATTCTGGAAAGGATAATGAGGAAAATCGTAAGGGGAGGATAGAGAGAGGAGCAATATGGGTTCAGAGAAAAGAGGTCAACCATATATTTAATATTTGGAATTAGACAGTCGATCGAAAAGAAAAATTAGTTTGGAAAGTATCTGGCAATGGCATTCATGGATGTAGAAAAAGTATATGATAGTGTGGATAGGAAGAAAGTCTGTAAAACTATGGAGGAAGCTGGAGTAGAAAGAGGAGGGGATAGGAGAGTAAGTAATATTTATGATATTAATGTGAGTTGTGAAAGAAGGAGAGAGGTTAGTCGGAGTGGTTCCCATTAAAAAATAGAGTAAAGCATGTTTTACTATTTTTATTGGTGATTGAAATGATCATGAATAGAGTGGCAGGGAGACTGGAGGAAGAGATAATGAAAGCAATTGATGTTTGCAGATGACTTGATGGTATGGGAGGAAAAGGAAGAAGCACAGGAACAGCTGCAGGAATGGAATGAGGAAGTGAAAGAGATGTTGAATGAAATTTAGTATGATGAAAAGTGAAGTGGTGGTGATGACAAGGCAGAGGACAAAGCCAAGTAAGGTGATAAAACTGGATGGAGTAGATTTGAAAGAAACAAAGCGTGCAAAGTATCTTGGTAGTGTGATTGAGGCAAAAGGGGGCAGCAGAGAAGATACAATGAGACAAGGGCATCAGGAAGAGGTTTTATACATGTGTGTAAGAGACTTACTATGGATAAGAAAGTTACCCCTGAAGTGCAAAGAAGTGTTGTATATAGCAGGATTTCTCAACCTATTTTCATTTGAGACCCCTTTGGACCAAACATATTTTTTCACGACCCTTCACTCAATGTCATAAATACAATTGCTAGTAACACTGTATATAGTCGATTTACTGGTTTGTGCGCGTACTTTTTTGCGTGAACCCCTTTTAATGGAACCCTGTTTGAGCGAAAGTATCTTAAATATAAGTATAGCTATATCATTAAAGAATCATGTTGACAAAAAAAAATAGTGTATGAAAATATCAAAAGTGAGAATGTCTTCAAATAATTTATTATATTAAAAATTTGTGTATATAGTATATTGACATGCAAAATATAAGTAAGAAAATGCAAAATAAAAAAATAATATCAATTAATTTATAATATCAAATTTGACTATACCAAAAAAAATTTACTGAAGGCTGACAAAAGATAAGAATACGTTTACCTTTAATTGGATGGCTGTGATTGCTTATTCTGACACAATAACTCAAATCGTGGCTTAATATTTGTCACTGCAGGCTGGTCTCATAGCGATCTCGATGTTCTTAAGACTAGAACGGTATTTGGTTTTAATTGCCGTAATTGTCGCAAATGCCGATTCGCACAAATAGGTGGTAGCAAATGGCATCGCTAATTCCGACAATATTGGAAATTCTGCTTTATCACCATGCCAAAAAGTGTTCAAGTTTTTCCTTGAAAATTCAAGTTTGAGGTTTGAATCACATGGAAGCTCAACAAATTCTTCATGGGCTTTCAACGAGAGATGCTTCACATTTTACATCTCCACGTTAAAAGGGTTTTGAATCCAATCTAATTGATTATTGTTTAATTCCGATAGAAAATATTTCTGAAAATTGTTTTCCAAGCATACCAAATTATCAAATTATTATTATCTGCTTAGTCAAGTCATAACTAAACATTTTATCAACAATATAAACCTCTGTGTATGAAAACATTTAAATGAATAATTTTCTACTTAATTCTTCCAAATGTTTAATTTTTTCATGAAAGCCTGAATTTTATCTTTCAGTGTAAAAAATCTGTATTCTCCCCTTGGAGAGATATATTAAGTTCGTTGAGTCTCAAATAAATCTGACAGATAGCTTAATTTGCACAGCCAATTTTCATTGTGAAAGAAATTGACATATTCAGAGTTATTTTCAGACAGAAATAGTTTTATTTCATTTTTTAACACTAATAGCCGTCTCAATGCTCGTCCCTTTGCCAGCCATCGCACTTTTGTATTGCAATAAAAGTGTTCTGAAATTGGATTCCATTTCATCACATAAATTTGCAAAAAGGTGACTATCAAGGGCACGACTTTTAATAAAATTGATAACCTTGACTGAGTCTTGTAGTACAGCATTCAGATCTGAAGAAATTTTTTTGGCCACTCGATGAATCATGAAATGAGTGGAAGTAGTAGGCCTATCGCTTGCAGATTTAACTTTTACCCAAAATCCAGTTATTCTTCCTGTCATTGCCGCTGCGCTGTCGGTACATACTCCAACACCTTTATTCCATTCTAGCCCCACTTCCTTGAAAAATTCATTCCCTTTTTGAAAAATGGCCTCACCGGTTGTACGTCCATCTATCAACCAACAAAATAGTAAATCTTCGTGGAAACTGTTACCATAACAATACCTGACATATGCCAATAGCTGTGCGAAGTTTTTAATGTTAGTCGATTCATCCAGCTGAATTGCAAATTTCGAGCTTTCTTTAATTCTTTCAATAAGCTGCACACACAGATCATTGCTAATTTATAAAATTCGTCTACCCACAGTATTATTTGGCAGTGGATTTTTTTTAATTCGTCTGCATATTTTTTTCCGTGAATAATTTCATTCATTCTAATTGCCACTGTCAACACAAGATCTTCGGCAATGGTTTCCTAGCATTTGCAATTATGTAAGAGGCTTACTAAGATGCTCTTAAGTACTTTTTATCAACCAGTATATGCATTTCAAGAGAATTTTTTGTTTTTCCGATAATTTTAAAAACCTTTCGAAAAACTGTACAGGCTTATTGGAAAAGGAAGCATGCTTTGTGTGTAGATGTCTTTTTAATTTTGCAGGTTTGAGACGTTCACTCGCCAAGCATTCATTACAAATCAAGCAGATAGGTTTATCTTCAATATTTGTGGAAATAAAGGTAAATCCATATTGCAAAAGTTTTTCATTGTATCTCCTCTTTTTTGCACGCGAATGAGAAATATCTTCAGTAACATTCTTGTTAGTGCTGGATGATCCCGGTTCTGCAGGATCTATAACTTCAGTATTATCTGCTGTCTTAGTCTTTGACAAATTTAACCATTTATCCATGGGTAGTATAATTTCGATTTTATTGCAATTTGTCTTTGAAATTATGGCAGCCAATAACTGGTAACAGTTAATTATTTGCTCGTCCAGTACGTCTTTGTACGCCAGAGATAGGCCTACTAGAAGAACAACTAAACAACTTAACACTGTACAGGCAACATTGAAAAACTTAACAACTGAACAATGTGAAATTAACACTGAACAAATGAACACTGTGCAACTAACACTGAACAGTGAACAACTAGCAAGAGCTCCGAACACGATGGATCATAAACTGCTAATAAGGCCTTCCACACCGGGTGAAACAATTTGGTGACACGAGTTGGTGAACTGTTGTGGAACTCAACTGGTTAGTAATCGATAATGAGGTTTTAAATCTACCTTCTAGTATTTCTATTTATCTCTGTCTCACTTGCAAGGTACAAGACGATAAGAATGAATCACGACAGAAAGTACTTTCAAACCTTTTGTAAATCTCCCTGGCCAACAAAAAGCCCCCCACCCTTCCCACAAGACAAGACAATCCCTTCCCTGTCGCCAAGCCTGTACAAAGGAGCTGTTGTCTGCTATCCATCTTAAAATTGGTAGGTTATTAGTATTACTGTCATGTTGAGACAACAGTGTGGCCTAAAGTCACAACAAGCGATGTCCAACAAGCAATGTCGCCACTGTGGTCAAAAATAAAGGATTAGATTAGCTACATATTATTCATGATTTTTCTTTTCAAATGTCCCACGACCCCCAATACTATTTACGCGACCCCCAGAAGGGTTGCCACCCCTAGGTTGAGAAGCCCTGGTATAGAGCTTACTTCATTCCCATAGTTACGTATGCAGTAGAAACTTGGATTTTGGATAAAAGAGAAATGAGGAAAGTGGAAGCCATGGGAATGAAGTGTTTTTTTAGGAGCATGCTAGCTGTCACCAGAAGAGATAGGATTAGGAATGAAGATATACGGTTAAGCGTTGGGGTACAGGGGGTACATGAGATAGTTGAGGAAGCAGGTTTAACATGGTATGGACATTTAATAAGGATGGAAGGGGAGAGGGTTCCAAGAAGATTAATGGATATGAAGTATGTAGGAAATAGACCGCAAGGGAGAACAATCGGTTTCTATACGAAAGCGAACGAGACCTCACAGAAGAAAAATGACGAACTTGGCGGGTATTCTGCTTGTGAACAAAATGAGAGCTTACAGTGCTACTCACACAAATATGAGGCTGCTGCAGTTAACTGTGACGGACATGCAGTTGGAGTAAGATAACGTAAATAGATTTGAGCTATTTTAACCAATTATGTTTCTATTTGAATTTTGAACTTTATTATTATCATCAAAATCTCGTAAATGAGTAAATACAGTAAAAGATTATAGTCATCACAAACCTTGCACCACCCCTCCAAATTAACGCCGCGACCCCCAGTTTGGAAATCACTTGACTAAGGGCTTTGCCACTATGACGATATTTTTTTCCATTTTTATTTGTATGTGTTGCTGATGAGCTATTAAACGTTCGAGTAATTAGGGTCAGTAATAATCAAGCTCTCTTAACTAGAAAATTAAAAAAAAAAATCCTTGGCATTTATCTTTTCTGTCGTAGGTAGTACCCTCTAGCGAGGAATAATACATACAATTAAATAGTTCAAGGCAGCTTCGGCGGACGGATGGTCTAAGGCATCACACTCGTGTTGGACTGGACTGCCGATGACAGGGCGATCAAGGGTTTGAATTCTGGTCGGGTGTACTGAGGTTGGTTTTTCCAAAATTGTTTTACACTATTCTTCCACGCAAATGAGGCTACACTTCCTCTAAAGTTTAATCTCCCTCATCCCTAACTCATTAGCGTAATTAGTACTTATGCGTATAAACTGAATAGGAGCTAAGAAAAAAAAATAGTTCAGTGAACCACCGTAACTGATCTAACCGCGAAACCACTTGTATTTAAAACTGGAAAGCACTGATATCTAGTGAGGGCAGTTTGAACTTTTAGAAACTGCTGCAGTAGATGTTTACCGTACTTTATAATACTTAGCACCGCGTCTTACTACCCATTCGGTTTATACGCTTAAGTACTAATTACACTAATGGGTTAGAAATTGGGAAGGTTTAATATAGAGGAAGTGAACCCACATTAGCATGGAGGGAGAGTGGAAAACGATTTAGGAAAAACCACCCCCAGTTCATCCGAGAAAGATTCGAACCTCAATCTACCCATCCTCGGCAGTCTAGCTCAACACGAAACTAGTGCGTTAGCTAACTACGCCACCGAGGCGGGTGGCAGTAGATTTGATTATTTTTTTAGCACCATGTCTTACCACCTGTTCGAGTTTTACGCCTATTTAGGCCTACTAATTACACCAATGGGTTAGGGATTAGGAAGGTTTAATTGAGAGGAATTTCACACGCATTTGCGTGGAGAAAGAGTGGAAAACCATTTAGGAAAAATCACTCTCAGTGCACCCGATTGTTATCGAACCCCAATCTCGCCGTCTTTGGCAGTATAGTCTAGCACGAGAGTAGCGCGTCAGACCACGTGACCACTGAAACGGGTAGATGTGATTTACGTGTAGGAAATTCCTGCATAACAAAAACAGAAGTTTCTTTCAAATGAATCAGATATCCAAACAGTAATTTTTTTTAACATACAAATGTATATCCATTTATTAAACGGTTTCTTCAAAATGAACAAAACAAATATTTCTATTTTACTCTCATCAGAGACCGGACATAATTTTAAATATTCAAACAAATAGAATACCGTACCAAAGTATTAAAACTAAGTGTTATTTTTAAAAACATGGTGACCTGGTGGTCTAGGGGTAAGGTGTCAGACTTCTGTGCTGGGTGTCCGGGGTTCAATCCTAGGTCCCAGCACAGATTTATCTGATTGCCAAATCCTTCCTTCACCTCTGACAAGATGTGTATTAATCACAACTTGTGAATGTGAGGAATGCCAGGCCTCTACCGTGGTTCGGATCCCACATTAAACTGTAGTTCCTTCATTTCATCTCACAATCACCCTACCATTACACATTAGCGTAAGTGCGTATAACCCGAACGGGTAGTAAGACGCGGTGCTAATAATAATAATAATTTTAAAATCATCATTGTTCTTTTATTTAACAATGAGTGGGATGGACATTGTATTTTATTAACAAAGCTATCACAGCATATTGCATTCAAAGGGAAATTGATATATTATACATTTAAAAATACTTGGTGGTATTTTAAATAAAATTCAATGAACCAATAAAGTATAGCTGATTAAGCAATTTTTGTTTTGAATGAATACATATTTTCAGGATGAATATATTTAAATATTGGATTTTAACTGATAAATTATTTAAAATAAGGTTTGATCAAATAAAAATAAGATATCTTATTTAACAACATTAAAGCCCCTTTAAGATCTACTAATTTTGTTTTATAAATAAAGTTGAAATAAATATGACGTGCGTCTTTTGCGAATCTATGAATTATGTCAAAGGGAAAATTCTATTTGAGGTCAACTTAATATATATGCTAAGTTTTTATTATATTATACATATACCTAAGTGGTGAAGAGCTAGTTTATACAACATATGTACAAATCAAATAGGAAAATTATTTTACCCTGGCCAGTGAAGTTAAGAAAAAACAACTTCTAAATACAACAAAAATTTGGCCTAGTTCTAACAACTTTAATCATATTAAAATGTTAAACAAGATTATGTATTATTATTATTATTATTATTATTATTATTAGCACCGCGTCTTACTACCCGTTCGGGTTATACGCACTTACGCTAATGTGTAATGGTAGGGTGATTGTGAGATGAAATGGAGGACCTACAGTTTAACGTGGAATCCGAACCACGGTAGAGGCCTGGCATTCCTAAGATTATGTAAATATTAAATAAAACTAAGGAGACTTTAGGGAAATCATTTTATAAAATTCTTTTTAACAGTCAATAGGTATAAAATGCTACTATATTACTAGCACTATTCCATCATTAATGATACTATAGATCAAAAGTCACAGAAAGCTCAGCTCATTTGGCCAGACGTATGAATGTTTAATTTATGTATGTAATACATGTAATGTTTATGAAAAATGTGTTATACAATAGTCATTGAAAGGTGATTATTTTATGAACACAGACGAATAATAGGAAAATTATTATGCCAGATACACGCCTCGGTGGCATAGCTGGCTAACGCTCCAGTCGTGTTGAGCCACACCACCAAGGAGGGGGAGATCGAGGTTCGAATCTCGGTCGGGTGAACTGGGGGTAGTTTTTCCTTAAATGGTTTTCCACTCTCCCTCCACGCAAATGCGGATTCACTTCCTCTTAATTCAACCTTCCCAATTCCTAATCCATTAGTGTAATTAGTACTTAAGCGTATAATCCGAACGGGTAGTAAGACGCGGTGCTAAGTAAATAATAATAATAGTAATTATACCAGATGAAAAACACTCTTATATTGAAATAATATTATTATGTAACCACTGTTATCTGATTCTTGAGTTTTGCTTTTATCTGCTATCTAGCTAATGACATTTGCTTAGTGGCAGATAAAAAGTGACAGCAAATAGCCTTTTCTATATTTTCTTATCCCATACTACATACATACCTAATCACCTAGTGCCATTATAGGGTAGGCAAGAAACTGTTTACATAGCTCAAAAAACACCTTCGTACTTAATCCATCTTCACTAAGTTTCTTCACACTTCCCTATCATTGCATACGCCCTTCGCTTCAACAACGTCCACACACTGAGACAAACAAGCTCTTTTATTCTTAAAACTATTCATGTTTCTCTTTTGCACACATTCGTCTACAGCATTTAGCCACGTCTTACATGGCCTACCCCTTCCTTTTGATCCTTACACCTTACTTTATTGTTTTATCACTCGATTCACACTCATTCTCTCAACATGCCCAAACCAGTGTAAGACACTTCTTTCACATTTACCTATTGGATTCCCTTTCAAACCACACTTCTTCAGCAACCATTATTTTGTGATTCTGTCCATACGAGCTTTTCCAAATACATTTCTTAGTTATCTCATTCCAACCGCATTCATCTTGCTCTTAAGTTTTTCCTGAAAAACCCAGGCTTCACATCCATACAACAATGTTGGTGTTAACACACTTTTATCTACTGCCATCGTTGCCTCTTTCGATACTGCTTCATTCTTTGCAATAGTCCACATACATCCAACTACTCTAAAATATGCATTCACCTGTCTGTCGATTTCACCATCTATCCTTCTATTGTTACAGAATATCTGTTCAGATGCACAAAAGCATTCACTTGTTCTAGGAGTTTTCCATTTATACTAAGTTGACAATCATTCCTTGACCCACCCTTATCAAAACTATCACCTTAGTTTTAGAGGCATAAGATCCAGTCTGCCTGTCGCCACATACAAACGATTTAATGCATTCTGAAAGTCATTTTCATTCTCAGCAATTAATACAGCATAATCATTATGAAAAGCCAAAAATATAATTAAATAATATATTAGCAATTGATAAACATTATTTGACCAATGTTTTACAAAATAATGCAATAATAAATTTTAGAAACTAATAAATGTTATGGTGGATAGTTAATTTAATTTATTTTTGATTTATATAGTAGACCCTAGAAAGTATTTTAAAATAATGCTTTAAAATTGCTATAAGATCAGCACATAGCTTTTTTAAATCATTACAAGTCCTTTCTTTGTGATATGTTTGGTATTAAAATCTAATTTAAATGACAAACAAAGCAAAATATTACTTAGAGTTTCAAGGAAGGGTGTCTTGATTCAATAATTATTAAATTTCCAAATATAGAGCGCACCACTAATCGATCTCGCCACAGTGGTGCCTGAGTTTGTAACGTTGAATACGGTATCTCCCATGTCTTTATCGATGGGTTGGCTATCTCTCTCTATCCCGCGAAGTTAGATCCCCCAACACCCACCAAAAACACCCGGGAGCTACAGTCGTGACGTCATTTGGTCTTTGGCACGCTAGCTCAGCTGACACAAAATCATTAACACTCAAGAGGGGAATAAATAGGCACAGCAAAGGACTAAAGGAAAATGCCGCAAAACAGCGTCAATAAAGAGAGAAATGAAAATATCTGATGAAAAAATACGAACAAAAATCAATGTATTTCCATGGGCAAGTATACCGAAGTTCTAAAGGATCTAGGTTCGATTCCGTGTGGCTACTTAATAAACTTTTTTTTTCCTTAAATACGTGTACGTCCTATTAAACAATTAGTAAACATTAAGCCACTTGGATATGATGCTTAATATTAAGTGTAGTGTCGAAGATTTTTTTTTTTTGCACAGCGTTTTACTACCCGTTTGGTTTATACGTTTATACACTAATCACGCTAATGGCTTTAGGAATGAGGAAGGTTATATTTATAAGAAGTGTACTCGCATTTGCGTAGAGGGAGAACTAAAAACCATTTTGGGAAAACCATCATCAGTATACCTGACCGTGATTCGAACCTCGGTCTCCCCGTCATCAGTAGTCAAATATATTGGGAGAGTCCGTGGCAGTTTGTGTTTGTAAATCGTCTGCTGATGTAAACGTTAAGAAAGTACACGTACCGCTTTAAACTACAAACAAAAATAGAATAGTCCATGAGTATCAATAAAGAAGAAAATATGTATTCTTAGTAACAAAGACTAAGTAAGTGAGTTAAGGATTGAAATAATATTTTCTTTTATAATTTGAACAATCTTGTCTACGATAAAACCAAACAAATCACAAGATCGCTGACCTAATTATGATGATAAAATAAAAATACTATTATTATTACTATTATTATTATTATTATTATTATTATTATTATTATTATTATTATTATTACTATCACCACCGCGTCTTACTACCCGTTCGGTTTGTACGCACTGACGCTAATGTGTAATGTGTAGGGTGATTGTGAGACGAAATGGAGGAACTACAGTTTAACGTGGAATCCGAACCACGGTGGAGGCCTGGCATTCCACACATTCACAAGTTGTGATTAATACACGTCTTGTTAGAGGCAATAAGATAAATCTGTGCCGGGACCAAGGAGAAAGGAAGAAGATGTCACCTTTGTGTATTGGATTCTTCCAACATTTTTTCTTTTTTTCCCTGGGTGGGTTTTCTTAATTAAATTTGCACTAGTCAGTTTACTTTTATTTTCCATTATTTGTATCAATTTCCATTGTTATAAGATAATTTATAAATAATTAATAATTGACAAAACGTGCTCAAATACTATATGTATAATTTATAGTAAGCATTATCCAAAACAGTGTACACACGTGCTAAGGAGTCAACTATGTATAGTCTGGTTCATGAGTAATGGGGGTGACCTGGTGGTCTAGGGGTAAGGTGTCAGACTTCTGTGCTGAGGGTCCAGGGTTCAAACCTCGGTCCCGGCACAGATTTATCTGATTGCCAAACCCTTCCTTCACCTCTGACAAGACGTGTATTAATCACAACTTGTGAATGTGAGGAATGCCAGGCCTCCACCGTGGTTCGGATTCCACGTTAAACTGTAGGTCCTCCATTTCATCTCACAATCACCCTACCATTACACATTAGCGTAAGTGCGTATAACCCGAACGGGTAGTAAGACGCGGTGCTAATAATAATAATAATAATAATGAGTGATGAGGAGGTTGAACTAAAATCCGGAAAAAAGTTCTGAAGGTGGTTTTCGGTAAGCCGTTTTCCACTCTCTTTGCACGAAAATGAAGGTAATTTTCCACTAAACTTTACCTTTTTCATCCTTATTCTATATGTGGCTAGTCTGAACAGTCAGTAAGACGTGGAGGCCGAGAGAATTATGTATACAGGCTGTACCTACCATTTGGGATCCACTCTAGGGGTGGACAGTAGACATAAAAACAATGGAATAAATTCATATAAACATGTGTCCCATTTGACCTAGCTACCGAGCTATAGTCGAGTTTGTATTCCAGTAATGTGGAGCTGGTTAACATTATAAGGAATCACTTTGCTGTAGCTCGGAATCAAGGTCAAATGGGATAAATGTTTGTGTTTACTTATTTCATTGTTTTTGTCTACCGCTGAAGTGAGTCCCACATGTTACGTTACACCTGAAATTGGGCACAAATACCTATGAACTATTATCGGGTTTTTTAATTTACATATTTTTTTCTGTAAAATGGTTATTTATAATAGTTAGTGGTCAACCTTGGTAGTCTTGGAGCGATAACAATCCGTAGCACAACTTCCTTCGGAGGGGAAGTGAAGCTGTTGGTCCCATTTTGATTGTAGTAAGTAAAATAACCCTGGAAGGTATGTGAAAATACCTTTCCCAACAAAATTTGTGGACTCTTTCGTTCTCATTCATAGAAATTCAGTGTGGAAGGCAACGGGGAACCACTACCATTCCTGAACTCAGTTTTCTACCAGATGGTTCGGGCAGCATTATCCAACTGAAGAGCCTGAGTGCATGACCCAGCTTTGTATGGATGTAAATCACATCAAACCAACCTTAGGGTTATTGACTTAATAAGTAGAATTGTTAGTTATGTACTTCACCAAATTTAAATAAGTACTAATCCGTTGATTCACTACAGTAATTATTCTACCTTTCCCATTATTTTATTATAAAGTTAATTTGGATCTTCTGTTTCTATTTATGCTACGTACATATATTTGATGTTTTTATTACTTTTAGGTGCCGGTGTCATCTTGATGGTTTTTTTTTCTCAACACCGCATCTTACTATCCGTTTGTATTATGCGCATACGTATCCAGGGGCGCTAACATGTGGGGGGAGGGGGGAGGTACAGCTGGTCCAGAGCCCCTCCTGGTGAACATGAAGGATAAATAAGATATATTATTTATCATTACAATAAATAACTAGATGTAACGCTTTGCGTTATACTATCTACAGGGCCGTGTGGTAGATTTTCTCAGTATGATGCAAGTCTTAGAAATGCCGCCCCTTAAATGTTTTTTTCTTTAAAATAACCTTAGATTGTGATTTAAAAAAAACTGCACAAAATATACGAATACTATTTTTATTTAGAAAATATAAACTACTTAAAAATAATGATATCAACTATCAACTACAACAATCTACTACAGTTTTATCCTTCTAACATTAACTTTAGAAAATTCGTTAATTAGGGATGAATTCATCCTGTGGGCCCGGCCCTCGCCGTCGTACCTTGACTGACCTTCGCCGCGCTGTCACCCGCCTCGGTGGCGTAGTTGGCTAACGCGCTAGTCGTGTAGAGCTCGACCGCCGAGGACGGGGAGATCGAGGTTCGAATCTCGGTCGGGTGAACTGGGGGTGGTTTTTCCTAAATGGTTTTCCACTCTCCCTCCACGCAAATGAGGGTTCACTTCCTCTAAATTCAACCTTCCCAATTCCTAATCCATTAGCGTAATTAGTACTTAAGCGTATAACCCGAACGAGTAGTAAGACGCGGTGCTAAATAATAATAATAATAATAGTTCGAGTCCCTATTATCATAACATAATCCTTTTCAATGATAATAAATAACTACAATTGCTGTAAAAAAACAATAATTCTCTTACCTGATCTACTTTTTAAACACAAAAACTTAATTAGAATAGATGCAAATATATTATACTGATACAGATATATTATATATCTGATTTACTGATTTAAACACAGCACAGTGTAACGTTTAAAGAGCTAGCCTGATATATTAATGTTTGTTCGCCATTAGGGTGACATTTGATATAATAATTGAATTGGATCCAAGTTTGCTATCCTGTACTATATATATAAAAAAAAGATTATGTCTTATTTTAGAAATTAAAAATTAAGATGTTTTATAGTTTTTTTAATTTAAGTGGATAAACAGTTTTTCGCTAGATATTTCACACGTTGTAGATTTTAATTTAAAACCCCTACTATTACGTCATATAGGCCTACATGACAATTCCCGACACGTGAGATTTAGAACACGGGTTAAGCTTTAATCGACTCTACCTACACGGGTCCTCGTCAGGAAGGAAAGTGAGTGGATGCGCACCCTGAAGAGGTATATCTAGCGACATTTCCTTTTCGAAGCTTCCTAGAAAAAAAAGGTGTGGTCATCCAGGTGCGTCTCTGTTGACCAAACTGCGTTGTCTTTTTAAACAGAGACGTAGAAAGATGTTGCCATACCTTGCGACTTAGCAATATAAAACATATAAATCTTACTACCCGCTCTTATTTATAATGTCGTGATTATGAATACAAATGCGAATAATAAATTATTGGGATGTTAATTCCATATCATTACAACAGCCACTTGCCACTTCTCGAGTAAAACCAAATATTGTCAATAATTGTAAGCTCAAAACATAACTATCAACACGTAACATGTGCAATTGTTTGTGATAATTGCCACCTCAGCTTTTAGGAGCGGTCGCGCGGTATATTACAAACAAAAATAATAGCTTCGCGCTTTCAGATCAAAAGTCTTTCGGCAAGCGCTCGCCAATGATGCACCTGCACCAGAAACCGAAATCAAAGGGTACCGAAAGCACTTAGGCAGAGGCGTGCGATAAATCATAAATCGTATACATCAATATCGGAATAACACAGACCAATATAGAAAAGCGTTGCGTAAAGATTTTTTATTAATGAATGGTTCTTTGATTTCGCTGCTTACGCCGCCCCCTTACGGTGCCGCCTGATGCGGCCGCCTCTCTGTATCATAGCACGGCACGGCCCTGACTAGTTTGTATATATAGTCTCATAAAGTAATTTGTAATTTGTTTCGAAGTATGAGTCTTAAACGAGTAATGGATCAGATTTTTTGTAACTTCTTTACTTTGGACCACCCTTCACCCCTAAGAAGAATTTCTGTGTGCACCCCTGTACGTATCAACTACAATAATGTGTTCGGTTGAATTTAGAGGAAATCTACTAACATTTGTGTAGAAAGAGGTTGAAAAACTATTTAGTGAAACTATCCTCAGTAGGCCTACATCCAACTGGGATTCAAACCTGATATCCACATCATCGGAAGTCCATTCTATTGTAGGAGTGATGGCTTAGACCATTTGACCACTAAAGCAGGAGTCATCTTGATAATATTATGAGGAAATATGATGAAAGAAGCTTAAATAAATATACTAACATTCACCCGAATATGGAATGAAAAACTACAAAGCATTTGTCAGGGATTACAGCCAAAGGCTATTAAAGTCAGGAATGCTACCACTGATCTTATTATTGTCGCTATATAGTTTTTTTCTAGACCAGTAAATGATCCAATGTGATACTATTGTAAAATACATAGTGTGTGTGTGTGTGTGTGTGTGTGTGTGTGTGTGTGTCTTGTGTGTTTTCTCGCTGAAGCTGATAGGTAAGAAGTATATTATCAATCACTGTTACTCACAGATCTGTCAAATTATTTTCAGTCGCTTTCAACCCTCGCCTGTGACAGCGTATATAGTTATTACTAACTTATTTTTCCACCGCATCTTACTACTTAACTGAAATATCCACATTTAATTACATTACGGGACTAAAGATGATGAAGGTGAACTGTTTAGTGCAGGCCTGTCACATCGGGGACCTGCGGGCTGCATATGGGCCTCGGAAGCATATTTTGTGGCCCACGACGCATTTAAAAAGTTTAAGAAAATATAACTTCATGCAGGAGTTCCTTAAACATGATCAGACGTATATTATGGAAAATTTATTATATTTATTATTTGCCGTACTGTACTGTATACCAATTATTATAATACTTTTAATGTAATATGTTCAGGGGCGGCTTAAGATGGGGTGCTAGTGAGCGTGAGTTTAGGGCAGTATTTTCGAAGTTTTTATAGCATAAACATTTATTTGGCCAAAATAA
>CABFWO010007210.1:0-27160 GCA_902155825.1 Timema genevievae
AATTTAGGCTCCACCCCCCGAGATGATATTTTTTTCTTCATAGACTTCAACTTTGAGTTCATCGTATCGTGAAACAGAGTCTTAATCATGTCGTTCATTTACGGGGTGGGCAAAAAACTCACTCTACCTAATTCATCCTCACTAACTTTCTCCACACTTCCCTATCCTTGCATACTCCCTTCGCTTCAACAACATCCATACACCGAGTCATGCATTCTCTTTTATTGTTAAAACGCTTTTGTTTCTCTCTTACGCACATTAATCTACAACATTTAGCCACGTCTTACATGGCCTACCCCATTCTTTCGTTCCACACACTCTACCTTCATATATTTGCTTCGTCACTCGATCCACACTCGTCCTCTCAACATGTCCAACCCAACGTAACACTCTTTTTTCCCCATTGACCTATTGGATTCCCTTTCAAACCTCACTCCTTCGTCACCCATTCATTACGGACTGTACATAAAAGTTTTTCCACATACATTTCTTAGAAATCTAATTCCAACCACATTCACCTTGCTCTTGTGTTCCTCCTGACAAACCATCGTTTCACATCCATACAACAATGGATCTTATGGTATTCTTGAAAATGTTATATCTAGAGTTTATGATAAATCTTGAAATTTTGTATGAGACCCCGAACTCAAATAAATGATATGACACAATCGTACATAATTCCTGGTGTAATCTATTATATTATGGGAAGTTGGACACCTTAGCTCAGTTGGTAACGTGTCTCTCTGTTTAGCTAAGGGTCCCGAGTTTGATTCCTGGCACGGCTGAAAAATGTAAAATTGGTGAAATGCGGGTTTACCCTTTCACATTGATGAATTAACGGCCGGGATTTGGATGTTCTGTCTATTCTAGATTTAAGTTAGTTAATAAGTCGTGTGCTAATATCACTCGGTTCATAAAGTGTACGTCAAATACCCCAAATAAATTAAAAAATATATAATGGGGGGAAAATTCAAAAAAATGTTTTTTAAGTAAACTACTTTTTAAATATATTTTCATCGGAAAAAAATAAAATATTAATTTATCAAGCATATAAACACTCATAAGTTATAACTTATAAACAAAATTGCTGGCCTTTTTTAATCAATCATCAGTAAACTAACTTTATTTTGAGATTTAGAATCAAAGTGTGAAAAAAAAACGCTTTGGTATATTACGTAGATCTCCCGTTTTAAATAAATCCATGAAACCGTTTTGTTTAGACAGACAGAAAGAATTGCAAGATCCACTTTGTTGGGTTCGAGAGCACATAAAACGTAAAGATTCATCATAATCTTGAGGTAGACAATTTTCATGACCTCAATACTTTATTTTTATAATAAAGTAAAAAGTGTCTGTCTATACCTGATGCTACAACCGAAACTGTTTGATAGAGCTCGTTCATACTTGATATTTAGATGCTACGCTATATAAAATCTTTAATTCTTGCTTTAAAATTAGGGTAGTGCACTAATGAGTTTATTTTGCCTTCTTTTTTTTCCAAAAATGGCTACAACGATATTGTTCAAAACAGGTGTTTGGGGAGGGATTTTACTTGATCAATAACTATATAGGCCTATGTGGGGTTTTTTAATTATTATTAAATATAGTTTTCTGAAAACTGATTTGAAAACTATGTTCTAAACTATGAAAGACTCAAGGCTATATTACACAGGAGATATCATTGTTGAAAACACGTGTTATTAACAATGTTTTTAACTAATTTTAAAAAATAAAATGTTATTAACTTTTGTTATCAAAAGTTGTTGTTAATATTTGTTACTAACATAGTTAAAAGCCACTAAAAATATTAATAAAATTTTGCTATTAACTGTTGTCAGTAAAATTTGCTTTCAACATTTGTTATTTTTTCCGATAACATTGTTGCTAGCTTTGTTAGTAACAGAAATTTTGTGACCGCTCTGGAGGCAGTCCTGATCAAAGGGTGTTGATAACAAAATATTACTAACAAGTTATTACTGTTGGCAATTCTATTTGAAGACGGAGAGGGGATCATGAACCAGAATGTTAGTACAGACGACTCGGCAGATGAAGCAGCTCTACAAATGGTCAGTGAGGTGACAGGGACTGAAGAAGCTCCTCACACATGTGATGTGAACAAGTTATTCAAGTCACCTACCAAAAGGAAGCGCATATACAGCTCTACGAATATGTCCACTTGTGATGATCATTTACGAAACAATAACATTAAGCTGTCAAAACTGTCACCGGTAGCTAAAAAGCGCAGGGTAAGAAGTTCGGGGACTGAAATGGCTTTTCTGTAGTTAGTGTCTTGCCGTGAAATTTTTGGACCTATAAGGTTAACAAGATACTCAAAATCACTAATTGACACTCGCACCAAACCTTTTGAAACTGTAAATACTCGATAAATCACCAATTTCAAGTTTTCTTTCGTCCTTTTTCAAGTCACTTATGATGTAATTTCCACTTTGCTTGTCCCTACTTTGAAGGTATGGACGAACCCACATCCTTTTCCTATTCTCTTTGTCTTCCTGCACCATTAATCTCTACACAAGCTGCAACAACAGCCACCTCTTCCTGTGACTCCAACTGGAGGAGCTGTCAATAGCATGTTATTACCGACAATTTTCCCGGCTATTAACTTGTTAATATACATGTTTCAATAACTTTACTATACACTTTTAATTTTGACGTTTCAAATTGTTCATGACAACATTTTTGTCAAAGTAATAGTTCTAAACATTTTGTTATTAATATTTACCAAAACAGCTAAAAACTGTTCAGTAACATATTTGTTATTAACATTTTGCTACTTACAATATTTTTGCTATTTCCACCTTAAATGATATTGTGCAATTTATTATTTTTCACCGCGTTTTACTACCCATTCGGACTTTCCATTTGTTTTTACAATAACAATATCATGATGAAGTTTGAATTTATTATATGTGTACTCTGATTTACGTGGAAACCGTTGAGGACAAATCTAGTTACACCCGGCTAGGATTCCAACCCCAGCCTCCTCATTATCTAGGCGCTAGACAAGACGAGGTTGCCCATCAATGTCCCTCCTGTGTTTAGGTCGGGATTCTCGATGGGCGAACACACCCTGTTCGTCCCCAACGAACTGTTCCACCAGAACCGTCAGCGGCTGTGTGACCGTCTCCGCCGGAACGAGGAGGTCCCCGAGGGAGCCGTGGTGCTGCTCCAGGGCGGCTCGGCCGTCCCTCACTACGACACAGACGTCGACTACCTCTTCAGACAGGTAGGTGCTAGGGGGTCTACCTTAATCTGACAACTAGCACAAGATGTTTTATTGCAAGTATTGGTTTAAACTGTAAATACTTGGAGGCAAGCGCTAGTTGTAAGTTCTGTTGTGTCATTCTATCATCTTGCGCAAGAATGATAGCTAAGAATGCCTTTTGCGTACTGGAAAGGTCAAGTTGAAAATATTAATTCGAGGACGGGGCTGTTAACGTAAAACCAGTGGTGGCCTAGTCAGAATCGAACCATTGATCCGTCGCGCGAGACCTTTGTCCTATTTTTATGTTCCACTCGTTATCGATTCCATTTCAGGTCACCTGTCCTCGTGACTCGAAGGGAAACCTATCGTGACTACAAATCTAGGAAGTTCCAGGTTTCATCGTTTTACTGTCAGGTTACCTGCATATTTACACCAATGAGGTGTAGGGAGATTGAAGTTAAGGTTTTGCGTGGAGGAAAGGGGTAAACCATTTAGGACAAACTCTCCTCACTACATCTGACCGGGACTCGAACCTCCCGGTTTTCCCCCTTACTGGCAGGGGGAGAGTGTACGTCTCAAGTTAGTTTGTAAACTGTGTAATATCTTTGTTTAGAAAGTGGACGCTTTATTCCCCCAATAAAAACATTCTCTATCATTCCCTCCACACGAATGCAGGTGCAGCCTTCATCCTTACCACTTGGATTAAAATCGTTAGTAGCGCTATTTTTACCCGGTCCAATGATCGCACGGACAAAGGCGTCATTTTCGTGTGGCGTGGTGGGCCCAGTGTACTGAGATGCTTACTTCTAAATGGTTTCCCACTCTCCCTCTACGCAAATTCGTGTACATTTCCTAAAACAGTCAACCTTCCTTATACCCACTCCTTCATTGTAAATACTGTATACGAATAGCTCCTGCCTCGGTGGCCGCATGGTCTAAGGCGTCACTCTCGCTATAAACTAAACTTCCTACTATGGGAAAATTGGAGCTCGAATCCCAGTTGGGTGTACTGAGGATTGTTTTTCTTGAATGAATTTTGATTCTCTTCCATACAAATGTTGGTAGACTTCCTCTGAATTACAATTCCTCATCCCTAACTCATTAGCGTAATTAGTACGTACGCGTGCAACGTAAACACGTAGTAAGACGTTTGACACCTTGGCTACCGTGTTAAATAGGCACGATTATCCGTGTTTATGGAATGGGTATTTCTACGGATATTCAAAACACACTGATAATAATTCACTATAATAATAAATTCAATCTCTCGTTGCATCACAAATCAACATTTCCTTAACGAACAAGTTTATTTATAAAAATAGTTTGTGATGTTTGTCAGACTACAAAGTCAATAGCGACCCTTTGGAAATCCGCATTTTGTTCTGAAACCTAGTTCACACTTAACCGTAAAATGAAAATAAATATATAATCGGTAGTCCCACGGATCAACCGCAAACCGGATGTCCCACACATGAATAATCGAGAGTTAATTGTTATGATAATGTTTTGTTTACATCTTGAAATGACGGACCTTATTCATTGTTTTGAGGAAATGTTTTAGTTGTTGCCACCAGAATCTTTCCTGGTTCGTTCAGTGTTGTCTAAAATAAACACTTTTGAGGTGGGAAGTCAGGTTTGAAGGGTATTCGGCCGGTACCTGCCATACAAATCATAAAAATGTCTGGCTGGATATAATTTGATTTCCACTTCTCACAATTTTAATTGATTAAATAACTGTTCAACTTATGTGTTTTTTATTTTGAAATTATATTAAAACATTTCGTTGTGCTTATTGTGGTGTACGTTAATGTATTTTAAAGGGCATTCATTGCTTCACGATTTATTTTCTTATTACTATAAAAAAGTTTCTTTTTTAACTGTTCAGGTTTTTATTGATGTGTCTTCACGATACATCTGGAATTTATTTATAATAATTTAAGTTAATCGGCGACTGTTCTTACGTTGTTATGACAAAGTTCCCGATTTTTTTTTTTAATCTGTTGAGGTATCTTATAAAAAGTATTGAGCTGTAGATTTTGCACCAAAAAAATTGATTTGTCGTTTAATACAAACCCTATGATTTGGGCAAGAAAGTTGACCTTGGCAATTTTTCGTCCGAGTTGGACGACTAGCTACATGATTATTTTAGTACATTAGCTCATGAATAAATGAGGGAATTAATTCATAAGTCATTGAGGCTGAGATATAGATTAACATGTCAGAACGCTAAATATGTTCTAAAATGCTTTAAAAATTATTATTTGTTTCTGAAGAGATCAGAAAAAATAAAATGAAGGAGTAACTCATAGAACAAGGAAAAGAGAAACTAAATAATAAAGTTTAACATAAAATTTCCCCTCCAGACATTAAGGCCCCGCCATAATTTGTATGGCATTTAGGATACAATTGCCTAGCTTTCAAGTGTTTAAGGATTCCGCCTACTCGAAGGAAAATATCCTCACACTAAGGTATTTCTTATGGGAATTGCATTTCTGAAGCTTTAGAACCACTAAAACAATTCTCATTAATATTTAATAATATTTAGTGATCTTGTTAAAATATTGCTTGATTTGTTTGATGTGTTTCTTATTATTTACTTTGACCTCATAACTGCGATATTTCTCCTAAAATCTCGTTGAAAATGAGCTAATCTCACCTTTTCTTGATTTTTCTTAGATTATAAAATTTAATATTCAATGTTTTTAATCCTGTAGGGACATATTGCTTGCTTCCTTTCACTTCTATTGAGGCGTGAACCATATTTTAAAATAACAAAATAACACAAGATTTTTGGACGCCTACATCACGTCATCGCTCCGGTAGGCGGCGTTTTTAATAATCACGGAGAAGATACTTTCTTACAAATATCTTTCTCTGCTTTTCTTTCACCGCTTCTACCCGTCCAGTCCATACATATTTTAATTACATTATAATGTCGAAGGATTAGGAAGGTGAAGAGAGAATGGGAAACCGGCTAGGGAAAACCCCCCTCATTTATCCAACCGAGATTCGGACTCTCGAGCTTGTCTTGTCTTAAACAAAATTTCAGTTCATGTTCTGATAGAGGACAGACACTCGCATTTCCTGTTCAACTGAGACACGTATCTCTGATCGTCCGGAGTCTCCCATAGTGTCGCCAACTTACACATTCAATGTGCCACGAGGACTCGCGACAAATAATAGTGTGCCGTGAACAAAGAACCACTAGTTTTCAATGAGGTTACTTTTAAGCCCATCGCCTTTAGTGAACAGACTTTATTACGATGTAAAGCAAACAGACTTTATCTCTAGTAGATCTGTGTTGAATGGAACAACACTGATACATAGAACTCATCTTCATACAAGCTCAGTTCCATCTCTCGCGAAGGGTATATACTAACAACATGTATGTTTTAACACCAACTCAGTGAAATAATTATTGTATTTTCATAAGATAGAATAAAGGTTTGTGATTGTAACTTATTACTTGTTAAACAAATCACAGGGTTGCTACGTGCTACGCATCTGAAAAACAGTGACAGGAAATAATTAAAAGATAATGGATTGAAAAGCAAAGTTATTATTTTTGTTGATAATTGTTATAGCCGTATCTAGATATAATGTTCTTTCAGTTGAAAAATTACACCTGGACACGGGAATCGAACCTGGGATCATTAATTTAGTACGCCAATGTTCTAACCACTGATCTATCCAGGACTCTGCCTTAAAATATGAATGAAAAAATGATCCTGAGCACGGGACGATTCTTGGATAGCTCAGTGGTAAATAAAGCATTGGCGTACAAAGCCAAAGGTACCGGGTTCGATCCCCGTGTCCAGATGCCATTTTACAATTTAAGGAACAAGTTAAAGACAAGTCAAGAAAGTTTTAAAAAGTTGCTGGAATATTTAAGGTATTTCTGCAATATTGGTCTAAATACTAGGTATATGAACCTAGCCCAGTGAAAACTATTGGTTTTAGCTCCAATTGCGAAGAGCACTGACACTTTTCTTTATTAATCCTTGTGTCATGAATATAACAAAAAACAATATCAGTTATTTATCTCAATATTTAATATCATGTCTGGAAAGATTATAATACTGTTTATTGATTATTTTACGTTCTTTAGATATATTTGGTTATATAAAACAAAGAGCACTTTGTTTTATTTCCTTGTTCTTTCCGTTTTTGAGTTTGTGGCATTATTATTTATGTTTTTACCAGACTCTTGGAGTGATTACAAAGTGTGGGAACAAAATAAAGTTTGTCATTCCAAGTGTCTCTGTAAACTTTGGTTTCTCTTTAAGGGGGCTCGGGTCATTATTCGCAATAGAGGACCAAATTAAGTAGCTTTCATAAACATGCGTTAACTTAGAGATAAATAGAGGGTATATCTTTATATACTAAAATTTAATTCATATTTTTAGTAAAGTAAATTTAAATAAATTATTATTGTTAAGCTTTGTTTGGTAAAATTAGCTTCACTTATTTTAAACTATAATAATAAGCTTTGATAGGTTTTTAAATCTCATTTTACGATGCCTTTTGCCAGAAACAAATTATTAAACCACTTTAAAGTTATTGTAATCTCTTAGAAAATAAATCATATAATATGTTTTATTTTAAAATTTCTACATCCGAAACTTTAACTTTGCCGATGGTGCGTTTGACTTCCACGCTTATGGTCACGGGTTTGATTTATCACACGGGCGAATAAATTAGCGTCTTTAAAATTAAGGCGTCCACGTTTACAGTGGTAAATAAATTGGGGGGACTGAGTTTTGTTTATGTTTTTGAGTTAAATTAATTTCTAAGGTGTGTACCGAGATAATTAAATGGTTCAGGTAGAAAACCTTTGACACACCTGAAAATACAATTTAGCTACACCTAACGCAATAGCAACAATAGTTTTTAGTTTTTATTCATCTGAGGTACTTAACGTGCACTTTCTAAACCGACTGATCATAGCAGCGCACGATAATTTCTATGAGCGAGAGTGAAAGGGCCTACCGAATTGGCTGTGAAAAGTAATTTCACACACCTTCCAAGGTTATTTTACATGCCACAATTAACATGGGACCGGCGGCTTTACTTCCCCTACAAAGGAAGTTTATCGCTCAATAAGAATCCGTTGACCCTGGCTGGGTTTTGACCTACGAACATCGGGTCCAGAGGCGAGCACTTTACCTCAGGACCGCAACTAAAGTAATTGCTTGGTTACATATTTTAAGTTAAGCTCCCCCTTAAGATTTAAATTGGCAATCAATGATACATTTCAAGCTTGACTGGAACTTTCATCACTTATTTAGATATTTTTTTACCTCTTTCTTTATACTAGCTATACAATCATTTTCCGTCCGTTTGTTTGTTTTGTTGAGCCTGTTAGGCTGTACACAGTAGATCCTAAGGTTGCTTCACTATTTCCGGTCATGCCTCAGTCCCCCTTCGAACACGCTAACCACATTTCCGTAAACACTAGAAGTGGCATTACGTGATTGTATACTTTGGAGTGAATACATATTATTGTGGAGTTGTAATAGGGCCCCTACACGATCAGCCACACTGTCAGTATTAGTTATTACTTTATTAGTGCCGGCAGTCTGACTGATCACCCTATAAGTTGTCAGATCAGCCCAGCATTCTACTTTCCTTTTTGATGGGTTCTCCTCCTGTCATATTTTAGCGATGAAAAAAAGAGTTCATCAACTTCACTCTGAAAAAAAAAATATTTCAATTTACCTTGATAGGTTTTAATATTTTTTTATTTGGCTTTTTTATACCTTCAAATTATGTTAGTGATGGGAATAAAACTCGTTTCATGTTTTATACCTTCAAATTATGTTAGTGATGGGAATAAAACTCGTTTCATGTTTTATACCTTCAAATTATGTTAGTGATGGGAATAAAACTCGTTTCATGTTTTATACCTTCAAATTATGTTAGTGATGGGAATAAAACTCGTTTCATGTTTTATCGATTAAAAAGGGTAGCTTTAGCTTACCCCGTATATGTTTTCTTTTTAATTTGCCTTCAGTTTTCCTTGTTGAATAGTAATACTTTTTCTTAATTTGGTCATTTTGTATACCTTCAATTTTGGTTAATGGTAGGGATAGACGCCCGTCAAGTTAGCCTCCCCACTTTAAAAGATTCATGTTTTTATGATTGTAATCGTTTGTTCTTCGTTTGTACCGGTTTTTTACTCAAAAACAAGTTTTTACCGGTACCGTTTTTATAGACCCACACTTGATATGCTTACATCGGAATCGCCAACTTCACGGTAGCACTCCACTTTTAAGAAGTGACATTTTTATGGTTGCGATCGTTTTTACTGGATTGTACCATAAACATTTTCGTTTGTACCTTGATTTTTCTTCCCCAAACGATAATAGCTTATTCTCACGTTGTTTATTTAGAAGAGGCCAAAATCATAGTTGGAACTATTTGTTATTTATTTTCTCAATAATTTTACCCCATAATTGGTTAATTTTAGAATAATATATAGTTTGATTTTTAAAAAATATTTGAAATAATTTCTAAAGGTGTCTAGTTTTTCCTCCAAACTATCACTGACCCTTCTCGGAAGACCGGTTGAAAAACCATAGCTGCTCCAGTTAAACCATAGGACAGGTCAAGAAGGATCTCGGCACAATTATTCACATGAAGAGTGTACGGACACGCCTCGGTGGCTGCATGCTCTAAGTCATCATTGTCGCAGTACACTAGACTGCCGATGACGGGGAGATACAAGTTCGAATCTCGGTTGGGTGTACTGAGGGTGGTTTTCCACTCTCCCTAAAACCCTCAGCATATTAGTACATGAGCGTATAACCCAACGGATAGTAAAAATCGGTGCTATAATGTTTGGTAAGTTTTTTATTCTTATGAAAACTTCTGAAAGCTGAAGAGTATTTCAGGCTTGATATACTTTATTCTGGTTGTTAGTCTTAGAAAATAAAGGGGAGGGGAGCCTTGCCCATGGTACAGAACACAGTTTTAAAACCTGGGGAGGCCCTGCTTCTAGGAACGGGGCACGATAATAAAATATAAACCGGAGAGGACCTTAGAGTTCCCTCTAAAGGCGTTGTGCACCAAAGCTTGGTTTAAATACCTCAGTTAATAACAATTATTATGGACACAAACATCAAAGTCAAGGCAATTAAGATGGGAACTAAACGCGAGAAAAGGTGTTTTCTGCAGTTTTTGTAGCAAACATTTTTTTTTGGACAAAATTAATCAAATATTGCTCCAATAGAGAAACAGTGTAATTTTCTTCAGATGGCGATATCAACAGTTGTTGAATGTATGTCATGAGCATATTAGCATTTAATGAGAAACTTTTTAAATTAATAGAAAAAGTTGCTATTAAATTCCAGGACACCCTTGACAGATATTCAATAATTGTTGAGGTCACCCTGTGAGGAAAATTAAAATTTAGGTTTCTACTGAAAATATATTTGATTTATTTTGATAAAAAAAAGTGTTTTGCTATAAAAAATTCCAAAAACACTTACTTTTCTCGCGCCCCATATATCCCCACCTTAAAATTACAGGCGAGTTCTGACGAGTCGTTTTCAATTACGGTAGTCATTTTTCATGAAAAAGGAATCGATTCACATGTGTCATATTTATTTCTCATGATGAGAGTGATCAACTATCATTGAAATTTTAGAAATAGCGCCGCGTAAAACGTTAATAACTTGAGTTTGCAGTTATCACATGAGTTACAAAATATACTAAGATAATAAAAAGAAGAACCGTAGCGGGTGGGTTAGACATTGGATTTCACATAGAAATAAACTGGATGCTAGTGAGTTGATGTTAAAAGAAACAGTAAACAATTTACATGTTCTCTCTGTTCATTTGGTTTTCATTTTTCAATAACGGTCACTAAAAATGAAAAAAAAACTCCTTTTAACTTTTATTAAAAGTATGAAACTACTATTCACTCTAATGAATTAAAGTTTTTTGGGGTTCATTGGGTATTTATTTTCACTGAATCATTGAAAATGACTCGTTAGAACTCACCTTACCATGAAAGTGTTATGGATGTAGGTAACTAAACTTGATAAGGTATATTCATTGAAGGCCAGCGCGCACTCGCTGGCGTCTTTCCTCGGTCACGACGAACAAATATTTCAAAAACTGCGTGTTTACTATACGTTTTTTCTTATTAGTTTATTTTGAACTAATTGTTCGATAACCTGTGCCCATGCCCCCCAAAAAACCCCACTCTGGCGTCACCCTTGAGATTACCTTGTTTCCCTTTTCTATCCATAATTAGGAACCATTGGTATAGAGAGTTTTAATAGATGCCTCTAACCACCAGGGGATGAATTCTGACCAATATTTAAATACAATATAGGAACATAATGTCTCTTTGTACATTGTCTCGTTATGTTCAATATGCTATGTGCTCGATGCAAAGCAAATTGTATCGGACACATCCTTAGGAAGAACTGTCTTCTTCTGCACGTCATAGAAAGCAAGGTTGAGGGAAAGAGGAGCTAAGGAAGAAGGCGGATTCAAATATTAGATGAATTTAAGGAAAGAAGAACATTCTGGGAACTGAAGGAGGATGCAGAGGACAGGGCACATTTTCGGTCTAAGTTCACTGACAAAACATCTAACAATAAGAATAATGTGAAGGTATTGTATTCGTACTGTGATTAGAAAACAAGTTAGATTGTTTTCCAACAGAAAGGTTTTTAAATGGGATGTAATAAATTCTAGTGAGTTGAATGTACTTATTGCTATGTGAAGTAGATAGCGGTAAGTTTTCTTCTTCTTCTCCTCCTTGAGTCGACAGCTCACCGAGCAACGTTTTACCTGGAAGTGAATCATGTCTGGGGTGTGCCATTTGTTTCCAAGCGAGATTTCCAGAGAATATTCAACAGATTTAAAATGTCACTTCTGATCACGTGTTTGGGGAAGACATATCGAGCTAGCGACACACTACTCTTATAAACTTGATTGGCAAACGAATACACGTAAGTAGATTTAGATCCTGCTTTTTGAGGGGGGCGCCCAGCCTAAGAAACATTTTTTTTCTCGTCCACAACCCGCCCATTTTGACGTATTCGGCTTAACCTTTTAAAGGGCGAAAGTACGAAAGAAATAGAAGGTGAATGGTAGAGGGGAGAATATCATTCTAAGCTACCCGCCACGCGGACAGTTTGTTATTCTGGCTTTGTCTAGTTTTTAGAGGTGGGGAGGTTGAAATTTGAATCCAAGCAGAATGTTCTGAGGTATCGTTTTCCTAAATGGTTTCCTCTCTCTCCCGCCACGCAAATATGGGTACAATCCATTTACAAATGCTGTATTCTTATTCCTACTAAATTAGTCTATGTGTATATACGTATAGCCCGGACAGACAATACGATGCAGTGACCTGTTTTAAGGCGTCACTCTTGCAATAGACTAAAGACTTTCTATAACTGGGAGATCGGGATTCGATCCTGGTCTGGTGTATTGAGAGTGGTTTTTCCTGAATGGTTTCCCATTCTCTCTTCACGCAAACGTGGGTACACTTCCTTTAAATTTAACCTTCCTTATTCATAACTCATTAGTGTAATATGTACATAAAGGTATAGCCAGCCAAACGGGTAGTAAGACGCGGTGCTAGAAAAGAGAGAAGAATGGCGCACATACACATACAATTGGCGCCTCTATTTTAGCCAGCCGGCTGGCGTCAAAATGGTGTGTGAAAGTATATACCAGTGAGACACTGTGTGCCATTTTGTAGGCGAGATTGCAACGCTCTATTTGAACTTTGGAGTCGATGCTGATAAGAAATGTAAATATTGTTTCGTTATTTTTCCTCATTGATGAAGCTATTTAATCGTTCAATGTGACGCAAATATTTGTTGTGACACTATCCTTGCCTTGCATAAACATATTATCTTGGAAGATATGCGACGATAGTTTTGTTATTAATAAACACTTGATTTTATTTTGAAATGTTTATCCAGTTAACAATGTTGCATTTATTGCCCGTGATGAGACGGTTGAGGTTTGAATCTTGACCGGATATACAACTTTTATAGTGGGCTTGCCCGAATTGCGCCAATCCACCTAGCTTGGACCCGAATTGCTCCAAGAGCTTAAAAGTGCCCCCCAGACCGGACCCGAATTGTGCCAATACCCCCTTCCCAAGACTGGACCCGAATTGCGCCAACTGTGAACATAAACCAATATTAATGCTATGGCGGGAGGTAAGAAGGACACAAAGTCAAAAAAATGATCTAATTAATTATATTTAACTATATAAAACAAAATCTACATAATAATAACAAATATAAAATAAAAAACCAGTCAAACATAAAAAACGAGTCATACAAAGGATTTTTGGAGGGGCACACACTTCATAGAGCTTAATCTATCTATTGACAAAATCGTTAAAAATAATTTCAAAATATTTTGAATTTTTGAAAACTAGTCATCAGTAAACTACCCTTAAAAGGACTTCGCCAAAACCAGGTATACTGTATTAATTGTCATCTTAAATACACCCAAGAGGTATGTTTTAATCAAAATTGTTAGTTATTTTTGAGAAATTTCGAATTCTTTTAAAATTAGTCATTAGTAAACTGTCTATAATTAAGTTTTTTTTTCTGAAGATCAACCATACATTCCTATTCATCATTTAAAAAACTCCTCAGATATATACTTTGAACAAAATTACCTAAGTCGATGATTGGAAAGTTGGGGTTCGAATCCTGGTCGAGTGAACTGAAGGTGGTTTTCCTTAAATGGTTTTCCACTCTCTCTCCAGGCAAATTCGGATCCACTTTCTCTACATTCAACCTATCTCATCCCAAAGCCCACTGTTATAAATTAACACATAAAAGTATAACTCAATCAGGTAGTAAAACGCAGTGCAAAAAAAAAACAACAGTGAAAAGTATAATAATCAATTATCAATTCAAAAATTGTTTCGTTTACCATGCTTGCGCTAAATAAGATCGACAGCCTACTATCTTTGTTTGTGGAAATATTGACACGATGCACTCATGGAGTGCTTACTCGAAATCAATCACAATGTATAAAAAAAAATTGAAGGTGAAGTCTCTTCTCGCACTCGTCCTTGATTCTCATAGCGTCAATATATCTCTGCTTTTTCTTGTCTTTAAGTAGGCAAAATACCAGAGGTATGTATGACCCTTTAAAATACCCGTGTACAGTAAAAAGCTGAAGAAAAATGTTTCGGTGCTTATTCAAAGGTTCAATCCATTAACACTATTTCATTATGGCACACATACTCAAGATTTGAGTCACAAGAAAATATTACAACCCCCTTCTCTTTTTCGTTTTTTAACAAAAAGTTTTCGTCTAGAGTAGTATTTAGTTCAATTGAATCCAAGGCAAATTGAATTTTGTCTGAAGATTTAGGCAAATTTGTCAGTTAATGTTATTCCTGAAACATATCATGTCCTTGCGGGTCAATGTTTCTATAGGTTTTTTTCTGTGTTTGTACTTTTTGTGGATCAACTTCAATCTCCTCAGCTATCCTCTTAACTGCGTTGATGATGGATTTTCTGTTCAACTCTTGATCTAGTAATGGTTCGTGGTCGTGTTGGTCTTCCAATCCGTGAGGAAATATTTCCGCCATCAAGTGTGAATATGTTGGCCTTACAATCCTTTTTAGTGCATCTCCACCTCTCTTTTTTCGTCCACTTCAATAGATTCACCTGTTGATACGTATAATTATTATAGACAATCAGATCTTTCCCTCTTTCACTATAGATCCTTTCCATATCAATAATTATCGCTAATATCACAGTCCACACAAAACCCGAACAAAAATAAAACAATTACACATTTGGACAGTTACCGTTGCCGAGATAATTTGTTAATACTGTACAGATGGATGTCAGAAAAGCTAATGACAGATCTTGGGGGCTCTTAGGGCGTTTTTACATTCCTTTACCTAAGGAAGGGAAGACAAGACGTGGCTTATTTGCGTTTGTGTTTGTTTATTTCGTCCCCACTCGTCTATCTGAACAAGACTTGGCGCAATTCGGGTCCGGGTTAGGTGAACATTTTTAAATCCCATTAATGAGTGGCGCAGTTCGGGCTTGTCCTTTATAGTTTGCCACTATTCAGCCACGCCAATGCGAGTATGTTTCCTTTCTCATGTGGGTGGTTACTTTATACCACACGAACGGTTGGTGAGACGCGGAGATGAGAAATGTGAATATTTGCTAATCACGTATAGGTAGTAAGACGTGGTGCACAAATTAAAATTGCACCAAACCGGGATTCGATCCTTGAGCCTCTGTGATCAAAGTCGATCAAGCAATTGCGCTCCCAGCTTTGTTTCTGTTTCAGTCACAACTCACAAGACTAGTAGTATAGTCGATATCGTGGCGTGTGTGGCTGGAAGTATCTTGGGAGTAAGTAGGAGAAGAGGAGGGCTATGTCTGGCAGAGGAATGTGGATCGATGTTGGGCTACAGAGGGGAAGAAGCAGACTGCGGCGGCCCGGCGGGAGGTACACTCGATTCCAATAAAATACAGACATTTGATTTATTTATTTTTTTACTTTATGGAGTTTTCAGACATGTTTTTTTCCGTGGGTTTTTGTAGCTGCTATGAATATTGTCATGTGTGTAACCTAATAATCTAACCTAACCTGTAGGTTTGGGACAGAAGTATGGTCTGACGCAAAACTCAGTAGGTCGCAAGTGTCACGGCTGAAAACCCTACGCCACCGTTTTTTATATTGGCGTTTAGCACAAAAGTGTGTGTTAGCGCTTGATACAATATTCGTGATTATCTCTACATAAATATCACACACATATTAGCACACTACCTCGGTAGAATTAGCTTAGCATTAGAGTAACCCGCAAAACTATGGATTAAAATAATCTTGCCCGGCCGCACTTTTTTATGTTGGCTGCATTAATCTTCTTCCGCTCTCTCTCTATCTATCTCTCTCTCTCTCTCTCTCTCTCTCTCTCTCTCCAAGCAAGCATCTTCATTTCCCCACAAATTCACTCTCATCATCTTGTGTCTTTAGATTATTGTTTGGTTCGAATAGCTCGAACAAGTACTATGCACTTAAAGGGAATAGTGTTTTAAATCTCACACCGGGATTTAAACCAAAGTATCTCAAAGGATGGTCGCCTCAACATTTACCAAATTAGATTTTTATCTTGGTAAGTACGTACGTCAATGAGAAATTAATCATTAGTCAACGAATAAACTTTAAACTATATTACTATTATTATCTTTTTTTCCTGCACGTTCTACTATCCGTCCGAGCTATCCGCATAATAACAATGCATTTGATAGAGGTGAGGAAGTTAGAATTTAGAGAAAGTGTACCCGTATCTGCAGGGAGGGAAAGTGGCTATCAGCTTAAAAGAAAACCACCTCGATACACCTGGCTCGGATTAGAACCCCGACCTACCCAGTCACCGTCAAACAAGTCTATAATTGACTGACGCTTTGGACGCGTGATCACCGGTGTGGGTAAATGTATCTCTAAGGATTGGTTCGAGTCCCGGCTGGTTCTAAACCAGGTGGACGCTGTGGGCAAGGTTCGAGTCGATCCAGGGCTCAGTGTCAAGGAAGCTAACACTCTGATGAGGGTATCTCCTGTAGAGGAATGTAGGGCATTACAGGGATATAACAAGTATTATTAGTAATGTATTATTGTATTCCTGCTCAGTGTCTTGGCGAGAAGATTTTTGGAGTCTTATAAAATTCCAAACCCCCATAACCTCAATAAAGTTCAATATAAAAGTAAGTTACTTCAAGAAGGGCTTAGTATTTTATATATGGTGTGGCCAAATCAATTAGACGATTAGTAAGTTAAAAATTAATACTTTGATTGAAAAGTAAATAGTTACTAACTGAATAAAAGCAAACTAAATACTACACTTTTTCACTTTTTGGAGATAGTGTCACTCAGGTGAGCTCAACTGGACCTCAGGCAAACCTCAACACGTTTTCTGTCACTTTCCTCAGCAAACATCGTATAATTGTTTCCGCCACACCCTGTATAATGTTACATAGAGTATGTAATATTCCTTGCCATCGCCTCTAAGAGTGTTTTTCCCACGACCCACCGCAGGTATACCTGATTCTGGTTGGAAGAACAGTTTAGAAAATTAAAACATATTTCCTTGCGGTCAGCCTTGATAACATTTTACTATATCATTTGTGTTATTTTATATGTATTGATAATATCTGTCAAAAGTGACAACTGCAGATAACATGCTAGTTGGTAACTAACAGATACTGTTATTTCTACCAAAATCGGCCTATAGAACTCCCCTCCTCCACCAAAAATAAAGTTCTGGGTACACAGATGTGAGTGGATGGGAAATTACGTTGTGTGAACATTTTCCGTTAAAAATGGTGGATAGTTGAGTCCCAAAGGAAGGGAGGAATGTATTCCTACTAATTACGTTGGCGAGTTAGGGATTAGCAAGGTTAAATTTAGAGGAAGTGTACCCGCTTTTACGTGGAGGAATAGGGGAAAACCATTTGGGGGAAAACTACCCAACTGGGATTAAAACCCAGGTCTTCCCTGTCATAGGTAGTCTGTTAGTCTGGTCTAACGCAAGATTGACACCTTAGACCACGCGGCCACCGAAGCAGGTGATAATAATATCGAAGTATTATATTTTTATAGCAGACCAAGGAGCTTAGACGTTAATGACAGTTTTGCATTCAACCACCAAGCGCTGTAGTCGAAACGTGGCGTGTGAGAAGAAACTAATTGAAACTGATTTGATAATGTTTCTGGTAATTTGTATTTCTCGACTTGTAATAATATCTCGATATTCTAGATGTTCTTTTTAAAGTAAACAGACTGTGCGAGTGTGCGTACAGGAAGTGAGGTCATATCCTAGAAACCTCTTTTTACCGCCAGTCGAGGGGGAAGGGGGGGTATGTGAGGCGACTGATACGAATAAAAAGTTCACCCAAAGTAAGGAGAGATTGCATGCAGTGTGGGTTCAACTCTCCCTACAATTTTAATCCCCAAACTCGATTTGGTTGACATATGGTCTGAGGCGTCAATCTCGCAATAGACTAGACTTCCGATGACAGGGTGATTGTGGTTCGATCCCGTTCGGGTGTACTGAAGCGGTTTTTTTCCAAAATAATTTTCCACTTCCCCCGTTCCGAGCAAATGCTGGTACATTTTCTCTAAATTCAACCTTCCTCATCCATAACAGATTAGAGTAAATTAGCACATCAGCGTATAGTAAATCAAATATGTCTCCATTAGAAACAAAGAGTTTAATTTCGTCCACCTGATGGCCTCAACCGTTCTTGAATATCTGTCAAGAGTGTCTTGGAATTTAATGACAACTTTATCTATTCATTAAAAAGTTTATCATTTACTGCCGCTAAGTTCATGACAGATATTCAACAGCTGTTGAAATCACCATGTGAAGAAAGCTATACTCCATGTTTCTACTGAAGCGACCTTTCATTTATTTGACAAATAATAATGTTAAGCTGACCTTCTCTCGCGTCTCCTTTCATCCCACCTTAACAATATTATCTACACTGTGGCTTCTCTCGCGTCCCTTTTCATCCCACCTTAACAATATTATCTACACTGTATCTTAAAACGCGTCCGGGCTATATGCATATTTAAACTAATGGAGTGGAGATGAGAAAATTATAATCTAGATAAAAATGCACCCAAATTTGCTTTGAGGGATACTGGGAAACCGTTTAGGGAAAAGTACCTCCGTACACCCGGTCGGGATTTGAGCCACGACCCTCGTCGTTGGCAAACTAGGGCTAACGCCTTTTTTAACGTGTTCACTGATGAAGGTGCCACTATTATTAACGGCTTATTCCAAAGAGCAGGAATAAGGAAACGGTAACTTATAAGTCGTATGTTTATATAATCAGACCCCCAAATCATCACTGGGAAAGGATAAGCTTTAATTTCAATCCACCATTGTTCATTCTCTCGGCCATGCCAGGATTCAAACCCGAGACTGAGCGGATAGAATATGACATTTAGTTCGGTCGCCGGTATGTAGACTATTCGCCGCTCTGGTGATAAAGAGCAGAGGTGCCCGAGTCTCTATAGATATTAGAAGTAGGCTAATTCCGCCCAGCATTATTCTTAACTAGCGCCCACCACCAGGCCACCTGCTGACTTCAGAATTGATAGTTTGGCGCATGCGCGAGCAATTCCAGCAGCATTTACCATCCAAATCGTCAAGGTCAAGTGTCCACCCATGAATTTGGATAAATTTGAAACATTTTTCTTATGTTGTATCTTATTTTTCAGGAGACAAGGATTGCCTTAAAAAGTGTCTTTTGAGGCTTCAATTTAATACATTTTCCCTGGCCGTACTGGAGGGTATCCCATACCCCCAGCCCGCCCGGTTTGCCCCCCATGGAGGTAAATTCTACGGGCGCCCTTGGCACAGAGCGTTACCAGGGGGGTACACCTATGGAGGTCGTCTATAAAAGAAAAGTACCAGCAGTGAGATGATGTGATGTTGAATATGAAGGTGTGGGCCAGTGAGAGTCTTAAACCTATTTTGTCTAATCTACCAACCTCTGGTGATGGTAGGGGTAGTTCCCCTTGATAGGAAAATACCCAATGTACGAGCCGGGAATTGAACCCGGGGCACCTAGGCTCGTAGTTCTGTAGGCAGACCGAGTTAAAGTGACAGACAAACTTCGTGTTAAATACATTAGGTCCGAGTACATTGTTAATGGACACAATATATTTTAATGAATAGTGTCTATAATCAATGAATTTTCTGTTTTCCTTGGCATCTATTCACGATGGTTTTCTATGAAAATAAAAGTTTTATTACATATCATAGGGTATAAAGGAACCTTAATGTACCGAGAGAAGTTATTTTTATCTAGCAATATTAAGACAATGTAAATTAAATTTAAAGGTCATCAAATTGAAGATAAAAACTCTTTCATTTCTGTACATAATCTTTTGCGTCATTGCGATTCTCAGGGTTTTTTTCTGGCCTATTGAGTGGTATAAACGATGTTTCATCGTCGAATGGTCTTAGGTGCTAAACTCGCATTTAACTTCGTTACTGTTGAAATGGAAAGGTGGAGGTTCGTATCCTAGACGGCTGTAAAATGGGGAGGGGGGTTTCCCTACATATCATTTTTTAATACTCTCTCAACGCTAATATGGGTGTGTTTTCTTTAGCCTATCCTCACCTATATACCTTTGATTAAGTCGTTATTTTTACGTTTGCCGCTCCGCGTCTTACTACCCCTACCAGGGTAGAGATGAGAAAGGTAGTATTTAGAGTAAATGTATCCGCACTTGCTTAGAGGGAGAGTAAGAAATATTTTTAGTAAAAAAAAGCCTCAGTACCCCCGGCCGGGATTTGAATCCCGGCATCCCCGTTACAGGCAACCCAGAATGAATGAGCTTGACGTTAAGTCCGCCTGCTCAATGATGCGGGTAAGTCGTTAACAGCCATGGTACCCGCTTCGGTGGCCGCGTAGTCTAACGCGCTAATCTCTTAGTAAACTAGACTGCCAATGACGGTGATATCGAGGCTTGGATTTTGGTCGGTTATACTGAGGTTTCTTTCGCTCGGGTGAACTGGGGGGATGGTTTTCCCTAAATGGCTTTCCATTCTCCCTCCACGCAAATGCGGGTACATTTTTCTACATATAACCTTCATGATTTCTAAAACCATAGGCGTGATTAGTACATAAGCGTACAACCCGAACGGTTAGTAAGATGTGGTGCTAAAACAAAGCAAACAATCATTGTGTTAAAACTTGTGAACTAATAAATGAAACACTTCCCGAGTATTGGCTGCCAACGAGACTACAACAGTTATTTACCGTGGCTCTGAGACGCCTTGCAGAGGTTCAGAAATCTGGCGTTACTTTAGGACTGGTTTGTTATTTTAAAACATGGTCCATACCATAATGGAGGTGACAGCTATCAACATGATCCAATAGGATTATAAATAACCTACATTTTAGGCTGTTATATAGTTTTAAATAATGGAAAAATGAGATTAGCTTATTTTTCAAGGTCGTTTCATGTGAAATGTTGCAGTTTGGAGATCAAAGTAGATGGTTAGAAACATGGATCTGGTTTTCCTCAAATAAATAGTCATTTTTGAAACGGTCACAACCGAACATTCTAAAATAATTTAGTATTGATTGTCTAATTGGTTTTGAAGTTTCAGGACTGTCATTTCCATTGTAAATACAATAGTATGAAGATAATTTTATTGACGTGGGCAGTGCTCTTAAGCAACATTTTGTTGAGACGTTAAGGTTGTTTTACTAAATAAATCGGTTCCTTACATAATTACACAATTCATTGGTGCGATCACGAAACAGTAACTCCGGTCAACCACCCAACAAACAAAAGGAACCAGTTCGATAATCAATCTAATATTAATTAGAAAGTCAGCCGAACAGTAAAAGTAACCCACAAAAGGTGACGGAATCGACGTTTTCCAAATTGGGCGAAAAGGAAAATAATCATAACCTTCCCCGTATCGGTGGCCACGGCGACTAAATGTCAGACTAGTCTAGTGTGGTTTGCTGGTGACGGGCGAGGTCGGAGCTTGAATCGCGATAGGGTCTAGTTAAGGTGGTTTTTTTTTAACGCTTTCTCACTTCCCCATACAAATGCGGATACATTTTCTAGATAGTTGGTAGCTTACACTGTAATAGTTTACTTGTACTGAATTCAGTATTTAACTATGTGCGAAAACATCGCCCGTGTGTACGGGGCGCGTGTCTGGGAGCCTCCAACTGATAGTGTGGGGGGGGGGCATCGCCTTGGACCAACCACAGTAATTATCATAGTTCTACTGTGAATTGTGTTGGGGTTAAAAAAATAAAGGAGGTCTTGTTTTTGTTGTTTTCGTGGACCACACGAAGCAATACAATTTACCTTAGTGTGTGTGTGTTTGTGACCTGACGTAACGGGTTTCGCACACACGTCGTCCTATGTGAAAGTTTTTCGCGATAGCTTTCTTTTTTCCTGTTATCTTGCCCCCTTCTCCTCCTCTGTCGCGAATATCAGTTGCTCTGGTCGTGTGTGTGTGTGTTTCTCTTTGCTGTATGTCCGTGTCCCAGAGCGTTTCTAGACGTTGAGACTTGAGATGCTGGCTGACCTGACAAGCCCTGCCTGGGTCGAATAAAATAGTTTTCGCTTCGTGCGTTGCGGCACGAGTTGTTCTTTGTAGAGGAAGGGTTGGGGCGGCTCTTTTGGCTTGGTTTTCAATGTGGTTTCCCTCATTATATTTTCAGGCGAATTTTGGTGCAGTTATATAGAATTCACCTTCCTCATTCTATTTTCAGACGAATTTTGGTGCAGTTATATAAAATTCACCTTCCTCATTCTATGTCAGCAAATTAGTGTTTGTTGAGGATACTCGACGCGTGTCATAGATTTATTTATTTCAGATTATTAAGAAAGACCACACCTTGTGCTCTGAGCAAAAAATTGAAAACGGCATCCAGACAGGGATTCAAACTCTGACTTCTGCGACACCGTCCAACCCGACTGGACAATACTGACGCCTTTTCCCGTAGATCCATCTGTACGGATCGTATTTTGATGAAATTATCACTTGTTTATTAAATAATTATAACTTTTAAATGGTTTCTAATAGCACATCTCACGGCTGACTTAACAGATAAATTACGTACACTCTGTTTATCGTGAAAAGTCATATCTTGACGGGCTCTACTATGGCCCTATCATATAAGCTGCGCCATAGTGGAAACAAACAAGGTAAGCCTGTTACCTTCCAGGGTAATGACGAGTACATGATTCCTCCCGAGCTAGAAATCGCGTTCAAATTAGGTTTTCCGCATTGTATCATTTGACAATAGCGAAATTATTGGGGTAAGTTTAGTGGGTTTTTTAAATTTTTAAATATTTATTTTTCAGTTTGTTGTGATTTTAAAATGATTTCTTGCGTATAAACCTCGCCACAATCACGTCTGGTTCGAACTGCCTAAGCTGGCTGGTATCCTTGGGCGAAAAACTTGCAACACAGCTCGAGCAACTGACGCCGGGTTCCCAGGAGGAAATGTTTGTAATTATTATTGGTTCAGTGTTAGGAAATGTTAACGTTCAAACAATGTCGACAGCTGCAAACAATATAACCACAACTTCCATCTTCTTGTTACGTAGTCTGGAAAAATCGTTAGTCGTGTCACTAACTCGAGTTGTATTTATTTGTTTTATTTGGATGTTTACCGAGCGCTTTCTAAATGCGAGACTAATAAATATTGTAGGCGCACGACTTGTCAACTAACTTGGGGGCGCCGCCTACTTGGACTAAAATATCTTCACACTGCTCTATTTCTTATGGTGATGACAGTTCTTAAGCTTGAAAACTACTAAAACATCCATTTATTTTCTTAGAATTTGATGTTGTAAACCCATTAAAAACAATGTTCTTTGATTACGAAGACTAGATCTTTGTGTATACACTTTTATCTCAGAACTGCAATATTTCGCATGAAACGTCATTAAAAATGATCTAATTTTACCTTTTCTTAATGTAGAAAAAACATGATGCTTGAAACGTAACGTTTCTTTTATCTTTTGGACAGAAACCAAATTCTTAAATAAAACGTGATTTCTGAGCGTCTGCAAAGCTACGGTAGTTTTACCCCTGAGTGACAGAACATATATTTACTAGAGCCGTATTATATCTCCATGAAATAATGTTTTAGAAAGTATATAGTAGTATATAAATGTTTGTTTTTCCCTAGATGTTTGCTCACTCTCCCTTAACGCAAATAAGGCTACATTTCCTCTAAAATATATATTATTCATTTCCATCCAATTAGAATAGTTAATACACAGGGCTTCCATTTATTAACCCCGTTATAAGCTTTAAGCTATAATAAATTCGTTATTTTAGGAACTATTTTAAAATGGTTTGCAGTAATTTGCAAAATAAAGGAAAAAAATTTCTTGAGTTGTATTATTAATTGCCGCAAACAATTAAAAAATAACTTTAAAAGTAACGAATATAATTTGGTGAATAATTTATAGACAACCTGTATACACGTGTGGCCGGACGGGTAGTTAAGACGTGGGGGAAAATCTTGGCTTCATTGTATTCCCCGCCAAAGTAAATATCTGGTTACACCACTGGCATAACCACAATCTTTCAAAATTGTTTTTTTAAGCAATATGCCTGGTTTTATGAATAGACAAATGTATATTCAGTAAATTTTAAAAATCGTTTAAAAAGAATTTCTTGCGAGCTCTAGGTGAATTATGGAGCTGTTTTGAATATAAGCTGCCATGCGGGTAACAGACTAACAGATGGCCAATGAAGCGATTCTTTCATTATACAGAAACACCATCTGTTGACATCTTTGATAACATTTATAATTATATTAATTATTTAACTCTACCCACACAAATGATCGTATGGTTTCAGGCGTCAGGCTTGTAATAGAATGGATTGTTGTTAACGGGGGAAGTCTAGATTAGAATCTGAGCTGGGTTCTCCTAGTGGTTTGGTTTTCTGCACGGTTACTGCGTCACCCTGGTTTCCAAAACTCTCTCCACGCTAATATGGGCGCACTTCCTATAAAACTAGTTTTCTCAACCCCCACCCCTCAAAGTTTTTAAAATGTACCCATTATAAAACTAAACTTTATAATAGTTATCGACTAAAGTAGTTTTGTAATGAGTAAAAATCATATTACACAGGAACAGGATTTGTTAAAACTATACAGCGACCTTATCAGCCTAACCTAACCCTTTATTTAAACTGTGAGAAGTTGGTAGCAAACATAATGTTTAGGTAGGGACGAGTTGTGCTATCACTGATAACAGTTTAGAACGAGAACATATTTTAGTATGATACAGTCAATTCACTCAATGGAATTATATTCTGGACTCGATATTGTCATCTAAATGGAGCAGTCAAATGGTAAACCTTTTTGTTCGTGTTCCCTAACCCAGATATAATTTATCTTTGACTATGTACCCCCAAATTTGGTGGTACAGGATGGGGCTTCAGCCCGTAAGCGAGCTACAGTAGCCCCATGGCTTCTTTGGTGCTGACTGACAGTTCACAGCTGACTTCTGACAGTCAACATTTAGGTATGTACCTAAATTTTGACTGTCAGAAGTGACAACTGCTAAAGACATGTTTTTTGCAGATCATATGGTTCGGCGTAGGGATATATAAATTGGTCTGGTAGCTTTTCAAAGGCGTCAGCTGTCAGCTGTGAGCTGTCAGTCAGCACCACAGAAGATAAAACTGAGGTATACGTATACCAACCGTGTGGTCACACTATGTTGGAGATGTTAGTGCCAACATTGGTGGATAGAGAGTGTCATGTGGTCAGCACAACGAACCGAGCCTCTACTTATTTACTCAAGTAGCTCCTTATTAATTGTCCTCACGATGCTGAGTTGACGCCGTTCCAGACCCACTGCTTCACAGAAAAAACTGGAAGCGTCGGGGATCGAACCCGACATCCAAAATAAATGGCGTGCCCAGATCGCTTCAGGTCTCTTGAGGCTAGCAATAAATCTTACCCGTATTATTTAGGGTTTATCATGAAATAATACAATATTTTAAAATCTACGTACCCCAATAAGATGTCTTGGCATACCCCAGGTTGGATACCACTGATCTAGCACATGAGTAACATTTTGATAGTGCGAGAAAAGGAGAATTCTGGTACGTCATCGAGCACAATATAGACATTCATTCCATTGTGGCACGTCACTTTCGGTCCAGAGCTGGGGGTTCACATCTATTTCCGCCTACTAACTATTCATTTCTAGCTATTTTAATTTGTCTATCGATTTATTTATTTTTTCTATTCCTTGATCGACGATAATTACTACTCTTATTTTGATTTAAGTGAATCCTTGTCCCTTTAAAGATTTAAAAAAGAAAACTAATACAGTTTTTTGGAAAAAATGAATGTGGGAATATGTTTCAAGATTTGGAAGAAGGCAGCAATTTACAGTGTAGGTATCAGGTATCACCTTTTAAAACCTTTTGCCACTATTTAGGGCTGAAACATATTCCTATGTGGTGTGAAGGTAATGCGAGTTTGATTTTTAAATTTCGGCCATAAGGTGCTAAAAAGAACGAGAGATCCGAAAGTACTAAAGTTTGGAATTCTTGTGTTTGTCGGCGGGTAACCTGACAACGTCGATGACGGGAAGGATGAAGTCTTAAATTTGTTCTGTCTACTTTATTCGCTTAGCTTAATCAAATACAAACTAACATAATCTACTTAACCTAACACAAGTAACGCTAACTTCACACAATTTTAATAAAGAAACCGACAATCGAAACGGTTCCCAAATGTCACGAGCCCATTGTTTCGTAATTTCTCGTCACATCTTTTTTTAAACTAACATTCGTGCTTCTGACTTTTACAGACTAAACCTATTCCAAAATTAATGCCTTTTGAAAGAAAAAAATACACTATTTTTTAAGGGTGAAAATGCATTTTTAATTTCCACTATATGGTTTCACAAAATTTAAACTATTACCTCATTGTGTTAACTAAATTGTTAATATATGAACACAAGAGGATAGGCCTATATATTTTTACCAGTATATATAAATGAGGATTTTGACTAATTTCGATACGCTGATTTGTATCTCGGCTTGGTCAAAATTTAATTACTATGGGCTACGAAAGAGACCATCCATGACTGCTTCAAAGTTTAGCGCTCCCAGGTGATTTTATTGCCATTTGTATCATAATTATCATTGTAATTTGCTGATCGAATAAGCTCAGAAAAATTCATTTTCCCATTTGCGTTGAAGTGTATGTAAAATATTTATTATCTTAGTAGTAAATTTGACGTAAATTTTAGTCCGAAACAGTTTGCCTATTGAGTTAAGGCTCCACACCCATCCCTAGCATCTTAAGGGGGAACTCCCACCAAATATCTAAAAAACTTGTCCTACTAAACTCCTTAAATCTGATGGTAGTTATTATTTAATAGCTT
>CABFWO010007211.1:0-27125 GCA_902155825.1 Timema genevievae
GATCTTTACAGTAGTAAAAATCTGATTAAAATATGTATAATAGTTTTCTTAGTAATCATGTACAGAGAAATCGCCTTAGAAACCGGACGCGCTCATGTCTCATGGTGATCCATCCCCTTAATGGTGGTCTATAACCAATGTAATTATATCTCTTATATTTTTGACTTATCTTTAATAAATATTAAGCTATTATTTACATAAAGGAAATTGTTATATGTTAATAGCTCTATACTTTGCACCAGCCAAACTATTTATTATTGATATGATTGTTCTCTTTGTTAGAGCAATTTAGTACACACTCAGACATCAAAACAAAAAAAAAAACACTTTATCAGAATATATCTATAACCCACTTAGGGCTGGTCTTATGACTGCTGTATGAATATTAATCTGATGGATAAATATTGATCTGGTATATAAATATTTCTTTCAGGTGGATAAGTTAAAAGTGCGTCTTGTGACTGCAAGATAGTGTTTATCTGCCAGATAAAATGTATTTGTCCATCACATTTTTATCAGGCGGTTTAAGTACCTAATAACTTTTATTTGAAAGTCAAAATTGATGTTGCCATAGTGACGCATTGTTTTTAATAAGGTTTCGCCTATCAGAATCTGTTTTTAGGTTAAAATCTTGGTTCACGTGTTTAGTAAGCACAGGCCCAGGCTCTAACTACTTAAAGTTAGAACATTTAATTCACACTTTTACAAAAAATGACAAGTTATTTGTAGAGTTATATTTATATAAGAACAAATTATCAAAATCTGAATACAATAAATGAAATTTTTTAAACGTTGTACCCAACTATTGACCACATTTTGACAGACACTGAAATTAGTACTATTACGACATCTTAGCTTCTGCGCTAACGTGACACTTTCTGTTTACTCGCACTTGTTTAGCCGCCATTATTTAACAAATGTTGAGCATTGTAGAAAAAAAATCTTGGTTTGCGTGTTAAGTAAGCACAGGCCCAGGTTTTAGCTATATATAAATTTAGAACATTTAATTCACACTTTTACAAAATAAGACAAGCTATTTGTGGAGTTATAGTTATATAAGAACAAATTATTTGAAGGAAAATAAATGAAATTTTGTAAACGTTGTACCAAATTATTGCCTACATTTTGGCAGACACCGAAAATAGTACTTGCAAGAACACTTAGCTTCTACGCTTATGTCACACCATCTGTTTCCTCGCACTCATTTGGCCGCCATTATTTAACAAATGTTGAGCGTTCTCGCCACTTGCTAGGTTGTAGCGGTAGCGTCTGGGCTTATATGCATGCGCGTACCATTAAAAACAATACCAAACTTGCATTTTCTACATAAAAATATATTTTTCCTACATATATCTATCCGGCAGATAAATTCAGTTCATATTACACGTAAAAAAATAAATTGGCTGATAACCTTTAACTGGTAGCTAACTTTAACAACCCGATAGCAATATTTAGCCCGTAGTCATAATACCGGCCCTTAAATTAATTATACCAATTGTTTTCATCATCATTGCGCTTTATCTCTACTTTATTTGATGACACTTTATCAGAATATAGGCACTTATATATAACCCACTTAATTAACTATACCAATTGTTTTCATAATCTTACCACTTTATCTATACTTTATTTAGATGATGTAATGAAATATCAAATTTCAATATAAAGGTATTAAAGCATCTAGTATATTTAATCTAAATTGGCAACTTAATTTATTTTAATCGCCTAACATTTCAATTAAACAATTTAGTTTTTATCATTTAAGAAGAATAAGGATGTGGATGCTAAAAATTGAATATGAAAGAGAGTTGTACCTAAGAAAGGTAAGACGCTTAATGTGCAAGGATGAGTTTCAAAGTGTATAGGTGAAATGGGAAAGGTTTAAGAACAGTTTGGTTGGATCTACAGAGAAGTTATATGGGAGGAAAAGGGATAAGAGGAAGGGGATTAAGACATCCTGGTGGAATGACAGGGTGAAGGAAGTAGTTAAGGAGAAAAATAAAGCATTCAGATGGACTTTAATAATATGAATTAATAAATAGAGGAAGTTTATAGGAAGAGGAAAAAAAGAGCGAAGCAAGTGGTATGAGAAGCCAGAAAGGATTGGCTGCAAAATTGACAGAAATGCTGGAATGGGATGTGGAAGGAAGTAAGAATGTTTTATATAGCCAGCCAGATAAGAAACAAGAGGGAGAAAGATAAGTTAGATTGATGGATGAAAAAGGAAGACCTTAGACAGGAGAGGAAGAAAAGAAACTATGGATGAGATATTTTGAAAAGATATTTAACCCGTAAGAGGAAAGACAGTGAAACAGTGGAGCAGGACACAACAGCAGAAGAGGAGGAAAGGGGTCACACATGGAAAGAGGTGGAGGGTGCATTAAAGAGGCTGAAACAGGGAAAAGCACCTGGTATGAACGGACTGACTGTAAATGTGATAAAAGCTGCAGGAGAAGCAGGTATACAATGGTTATACAGGGTGCTGAGAGTTAGTTGTAGGGAGGACAAGGTACTGGAATAAGGGAGTTACATCTATTTTTAAGAAACGAGACAGGGATAGGTGTACAAAATATAAGGCATAACGATGATGGGCCACTGTACAAAAATTTTTGAGAATATACTGGAAAAGAGAAAAGGAAATAAATTAAAAGGAATGTTGACAGAGGAACAGCACAGATTTAGGGAACAGAAGTCTACATTATACTTGATCTTTGCCATACAACAGCTGATGGAAAGAAGGTATTAATTTGTGAAAGACTTAGTATTGGTATTTAGAGATGTGTAGAAGGCGTNTGCGTGAATAGAAATAAAGTTTGGAAAGCGCTGAAGGATGCTCAAGTGTAAATAGGAGTTGTAATGGTAGTGAAACACATATATGAGGATAGCAGGAGTTGTGTTAGGACAGAGAATGGGAGGAAGGAGTAGTTCCTTATAAAAAACTGGAGTGAAGCAGGGGATTGGCCTCTAATCACTACTATTTGTAATTGAATTGGAAATGGTCATTAATAAAGTGGCAGGAAAACTTGGGGAGGAAAGAATGAAAGCTGTGATTTTTGCCAATGACTTGATGGTATGGGGGGAGAAAGAAGAGGAAGTACGCAAACCGCTACGGTAATAGAATGAGGAATTGAAATTGTGTGGAATGAAATATAGCATGGTGAAGTGTGAAGTGATGTTAGTAACAAGGAAGAGGACAAGGCCTAATAATACTATAAAATTGGATCGAGTAGATTTGAGAAAAGTACAGAATGTAAAATATCTTGGAAGCATGATTGAGACAAAAGTAGGAAGCAGAGAGAATGTAATGAGAAGAGGACAGCAGTTATAATTGTTCTATAGATGTGTAAATGTTCTGATGTGGAGAAGAGAAACACCTGTGAACTGTACGAAAGAGTTGTACAGGGCATACTTTGTACCAATTGACACAAATGCAACAGATACATGGACATTAAATGGAAGAGAGTAAAACAAAGTGGAAACTAAGGGATTGAAATTTGGGAGGAGCATATTAGCTATCACAAGGAGAAACAAGATTAGGGATTAAGTTATCTGGTAAAAAGGGGAACTAGAGGGAATTAATGATATAGTAGCGAAAGCGAGACTGAGATGATATGGACAGGTAATGATGATGGAAAAAGAAACGATGCCAAAGAAAATGTTGGAAATGAGGTATGTAGGAAAGAGACCGCAAGGGAGGCTAAGAAAGAGATGAGAGGAGCAGATAACAGAAAGTGTTCCAGCAAATGAGAGGAGAAGAATGTAAGAAAATAAAGGATGAAGAATGGTTGAAGAAGCAGAAGAAAATTGAGACATTCTATTAAACTGACTCGGCCACAGGCTGAATTCAGTTGATGATGAGTTTGTTTCATTTATATTATTTTTCTTCCATTCTATCTTAGATACTGGTGCAATTGGATTCATTGCAATCAAATAGCTTTGTTGTTCTACCTAAACTAATTTGAAGAAGCTGCCCGAATATATTTGACTTTTATTAACACCATATTATAAACATGATTTTTTTTTGCACTGCGTCTTACTACCCATTTGTGTTATAGGCCTACTCTGACTAATGATTAAATACACAGAATCATCAAAAATGACTATACAATTTACACAAGAATGGACCAAACACCAGTTATCTCACTTTTTTTTATAATCATATATCATTGACTAAACTCTGACTGAAACCTTAAGATTTTCTTTTATGAAGGTAAAATTTATGACACTTCAAATAAGATGGCTTTACAAGAGTCATATGTGAATCTTATTACAATAAGAAATTGCAAAGTATACTATCCTACTGAGGTGAGTCTCAGCCATGACTCACACCTACCCAGATTACTTTACTTTTTTGATGTGACTCTCACAAACCTATTTCACTTTTAAAATGTCTGAGTTTTGCTTCACAAACTATGGATCTGCAACATAAATGGGAGTTTCTCGAACCTTGTTCCGGGTATTGACTGGTAAACCCAATGGGAAGAGACCATGGGGAAGACTTGGAAGCATATGGAAGGATCACATTATTATGGACCTAAAAGAGATAGTGTGTAATGAGGTGGATTGGATAGAACTAGCTCAAGATAGGTATATGTGGCATTGAACTTTCGAGTTTTTAATGCCATGGAATAAGTAAGTAAAACACAAACTTAATGTAATAACTAACCTTTTACAGGCTCGAGAAGTAGTACAAACATTCCATCGACCTGCAGTGCAACCAAGTGGCCATAAAAAGGCAAATGGCAGTACCAAGATTGGGAAACCTTTTCTCTTGGGTCATCAAGCGGCTGCAGGAATTACTGACACACTTAAAGGGGAACCTGTGTTCATTGAAACCTCTGAGAAACAACAAGAAGAAATTATAATTACACTTAATATAGGTAATCAATTATTGATATATATTTCATTGTGTGTCTGAACGATTCTATAATCTAACTAAAAACAGATTTTTAGTTAAATGTTATTTTATATACAATTTTGTGTGTGTATAGATATTTAATATAAATTTAAATGTGGTAGGTGAGAAAAGTAGGTCTAAACTAGTACTCACTCAAGGCCGTAGCCAGCCAATAATTTCAGGGGGGTTTGGTGGGCGCATCCCCCAATTGCTGGAGGCTAGAAAACACTCTAATTGATAAAACAGTTCTAGAAGCTATCTGAAGTGTTTTTATGGCAACATCACACCATAACTGCCTAAGGCTAGAAAAAATTCTAAATTTACTAAACACCTCTAGAAGCTATTTGAGTTTTTTTTATGACAACATGACACCATAACTGCTTAGAGCTAGAAAAAATTCTAAATATTAAACACCTATAGAAGCTCTCTGATGTGTTTTTTATGGCAACCTAACACCATAACTGCCAAAGGCCAGGTAAAATTTTAAATACTAAACAACTCTAGAAACTCTCTGATGTGTTTTTTTATGGAAACATAACAACATAACTGCCAAAGGCTAGGAAAAATTATAAATATTAAATACCTCTAGAAGCTATCTGAAGGTTTTTTTTAATGGCAACATAACACCATTACTGCTGAAGTTTAGGCAACATTATAAATGTTAAACACCTCTAGAAACTATTTGAAGTGCTTTTTACAGTAACACAGCCTCCTAATTTGTATTTGTGCCTTAATTTTGATATTGTTTGAACCATAAATAAATCCATATATATTATTTTGTTCATTAAATTTGGGGGTTTGGGGGTTGAACTCCAAGGCCGTAGCCAGGGAGGGGTTTTGGGGGTTCAAACCCCCGGCGAAATTTTATGAACAGAATATATATGGCTTTATTTATGGTTCAAACAATATTAAAATTAAGATACAAAAAAAATTAGGGGGCTGTGTTACCATAAAAAGCACTTCAGAGAGCTTCTAGAGGTGTCAAATATTTAGAAATTTTCCTAGCCTTCGGCATTTCGGGGGTTATTTTACCATAAAAAACTTCACAGAGCTTCACAAAGTGTTAAATATTTAGAAATTTTCCAATTATCATTTAGAGTTTTTTTTTCTAGCTTCCAGCAATTGGGGGATGTGCCCACCAAACCCCCCCTGAAATTATTGGCTGGCTACGGCCTTGTTGAACTCCCAACCCCCCTCTTGACTACGGCCTTGCATTCACTTGAGGAAAGGTAGAGAAAAACACATTAAAATCATATAGCCAGAGTAATTGGGTACCATGACAAATTATAAAGTAAGTTTAATATTGAAGACCACTTGTTTATCACTTAATATTCTATTTACTTATACTGATTTCAATAACATTTCAAATCAAAATAATTTCAACATATAAATATACCTAATTAATCTATTCTAAATACTAAATTAATATTCAAGTTCTTCTCATTAAAATAGCTGCATCACACTATGTCCTATATTATTAAATATTATAAGACATTTATGCTTCAAAATATATCTGAATAAAAATGGCTTATCATATACATCTAAAACTGATGTTAATTAAGTGGTTCATAATTTAAGTGGTATTATGAAAATATCAATGATGATTATGAACATCACTATTCAATTTGTTAGACAAAGTTTAAACGTTCAATGTGTGTAGTTTGAATTACAAAAATTAATGAACTACATTCCCTGTAGACTTTACCTGTAACAAATTCAGTGTCATCAGATATAGTTATTTGTATTGATATATTTAACGCCATGATACAGTTTTAGGGATGTAAAGAAAGATAAAATTTCACAAAAATTATATATACAAATTTATCAACTAAATGTATTTTTTAATTCACATTCCCTATATAGATGTTGGTAAAACCTACTCAAAATTATATTCTCACTGTTAACTTTAGCAATAATAACTGATATAGTTAAAAATATTCTGGTGTTTGTAAATAGTCTATAAAGTATTGTCACATTATCTTTCCTAACTTTTTCTCTGTTTATTCAAATGAAACAACTAACATAACTCACTTTATAATGATACCTAAAGGGTCTAAGTTTGTCTTTCAGAGTAAATTTATCTTGGTTAGGTGACATTTGTGAAAACTAATCTTTAAGCCAACTGACTTTGGGTCTCAATTTTAAGTCTGTTGCGGGGAAATGTTTACTGTAGCTACCAGAGGAGCTATCGAGGCTAACACTTCAGCACTAGCAGTACAGACATTCACCCCTAAAGTGCATCACACAGGGTCTTATACATACTGTTTAAATACAAACTTTATACTGTAAATATTAGGTTAAAATGTATTATTTAATGATTCTTCTCTTTTGGTTTTTTGTACTAAATCATCTCATTACAATTTTTTCCCCTCTATTTAAAACACCCCTAACCCAATCACCTCATAGTTAGAATTACACAATTCAGGAACCCATTCCCAAGTCCAATTAACATTTATGGAAATTAATCTTCAGACCAAATGTCTTTAGACCAATTAACTTTGGGTCATACTGTTTAGGCCAAATTGTCCTGGGCCACAGATAGGGTATACACCAGACACTCAACCTTATTGGAGATTCACTCTTCTCCTTGAGCCAAGTTGAGTCCTTGGGCACCAGGGAGTGCTAGTTGCTTTTCTCATATTTCAATTTTAACATATATCTCAATAACAGTAAACTTTATTGAGATGGAGGTGGTTGAACATAAGAAAGATAACCAAATTTCCCAAATAAAAATTAGATATAGATTTAATATAAGATGAACAGTTTATCAACTTTACTATCACAAACATAAAGCGAAGCTTGGAAATATACAGGAATTCGCCTCGATGAACTTCATTTTTGTTTTGGATGTTCCTGTTAAACTGTGATGAATTTGATAGTTATAATCACCCTAACAAAGTTTAAATAATGAAAAAGAATAATTACTTACATACTATAATGCCAGCCTTTGTATGAAATATGTAGTGCGTGCATTGCTCGGCCTTGCTTATTCTATGATATTATTTTCGCCAACAAAGAATAAGGGAAATAAACTTGTATCATTATGCTCATTTAAGTCAATGTATATAGTCTATGAAATTACTAAATTGCCGTCATTGGTATCCAATCTTTCCAGTTCCTCTAGACAGCATTGCATGTTAAGGCAGGAATCTCCAAGACAATACCTAGCCACATACATACCTGAGCATTTAAGTCCAGCTTTTCTGCACCCACAGGATGATGTGCATCCTTTCTTATAATTGCACAAAATCATTTACTGCAAAGAATTCATGGCAGCTGCTTGAAATGTCGGTACTGGTATCAGGACATTGCCAAACCTCTTCCACCCCCAAATTTCAGGACATTTTTCATGGACGAACTAGTTTTTTACCTAGTGATACTTTCATAAGCATTGTTATCTTGTAGCTACTTCGGTTAATGGTAGAGAAGCCCTCTCAACTTTTTATGAGTAGCATATTTAGCAAAACGATTATATCAATGATGATTTAAAGACATCTCTGTAGTAGGTGCACAATAAAGAACCATAATGAAACATTTTTTCACACAGAGATTCGCAGTTGTTTAAAGTCTTTGCAACATCTCATAAGCATGGCTGATCCTCTAGTAGCTTGAAGCACTTTAATCTCCACTATTTGAAAAATTATGAATTATGGTCACACCCCCTGAAAGCTTGCAGGAAAAGAATAGTGTCCTTTAATCCAGTCTAGCAGTGTAGGTCACACGAAGAATGCGTTTTTCTTTCCATGTTGCCTCTTCCTTGTTTTATAAAATAAATGTTGCATTCTGCTGGAGCCAAAGCTATCAGCTGTATCAGTAGATCAACATATTCTCCAACAACTGCAACTTAATGAATGGAAACCATTTATATAGATTTCTCTATTATCAACGAATCTGTGTCATCCGCAGTCTGCTTGGTAATGTAGGCTCTGTTTTGGATTTTTCTGATAACATTGCGATCAGTCGCTTCATGTTCTTTGCATTTATCAATCATTTATCTTGTGATACATTGGTATTCATATTTTCATCAAAGCGCACATATGTTTAAGTGCACGTCATTGTTGCTAAGCCTTTTTTATATTTCCAGCATTGCAAGGACTATAGCTTAATGTTTTGAATACAGCCCTGTAGAGCCATATAGTAACTGAATACATAACTAAAATATGGACTTTAAGGGTTAAGTGTACTAATATTCCTTAACTTACTTGAAAACCGTTTACTGGATTAGTAATCAAGCTTAATTCTATTTTGTGGGATAAAGTTGACTGTCACCGAGATATATGTGAAAAACTGAAAATTTGCACCTTATATTCAAGATGACGGCATTAGCTCACTATTTACACATCAGGACTTTTAGTTTCTTCAATATAATGCCAAAATGAACACTTATACCAAATTTCAAAACTTTGGGTCTGATGTCTTATACTCGTCAAATTTATGCCAATACGACCAGTCTCTTAGTTTAAAAATGGTTTATCTTATTTCAGGCAAGATCCACACCCAACTTCGTCGTTTACGTAATGAAAGTTCCATCCTCAAAGATGCTGTTATAACAGCTATTCCTAGTCAATATTCACGTGTTCTTTTTACTTGCACACGAGTGACATCTCCGATACATGGAGCAGACTACTACCATCAGCAACCGTCATCTCAAACTCATGAAGCAGGCAGTGAGGAAGTGAGTATTGGTTTCTCATCAGATGTATGACATAATATTTCATGAGAATCAAACAAAAACCTATATTTGCCTCTATTTACCATTTAACAAACATGATTCCAACAGAAAGGCATAGTTAATTTTAAAACAGTTTATTCATTAAATTATCCTTGCCAACAAAAGATATTAAGTATGTACCTAAACTCTAAAAATCCTTTTTTATATATATATACTTTTTTTTCTTGGCCATCTTTCACAGGTCTTAATTTTAATACAGAATATCAATAAACACTTAATTTAATCCTAATAAATAATTCTCTCTAAGCTATTGCCATATGTAGTTTTTGACATATTATATATTAGCCTTAAACTTATTTGTAACCTTTTTGAGAACGGCTTTATTAGACTTTACTGGAGGATGGCTGTTGTTGCTATAACATCCACCTTGCACTAAAAGACTTCCCATCCTGCTCAATTGTTGTATTTATAGTCTGTTATTTTGTCGTTATAACATTTAACTCTCTTTTTACCTCTTCTCTGTCATTTTCATCCTTGGGTTAATACACTCTTTATATGTACTGTATGTATGTATATATGTGTGAATATGTGTGTGTATTTATCATAATATTGCTACATATTATAATGATGCGCAATATTCTTGCGAGCATTCCATCTCCCAACTCCTTTTCCAGTAGTAATAGTTGAGACCGCCGCAGGACAGTGCCAATAGAGAAAAGAAAAGTTGCGCCATTGCCTGACGGTAGGTCAGGGACTGATATATTGGACGATGACTGAAATAGACATTAGGTTGTTTAGAAATTACATTGTATCAAGTTTTTGCTATACATGATGATTTGTTCCAATAGTTATAATGTGTCAAGTATTTACAACGAAATAGTAAATCAGGAAAACTATATTGAATGTTTTATATATTCATTGATTATCACACCAATAGACATACTACTGGTTGCTCAAGTAAGGGTTGGGACTTTCAACATTGCAAGTTATCTAGTGAAGTTCAAATGGGGCCCAGCACAAACAAGGTAACCAAAGATATTACAAACTCTGGCATTGCTTTTGCATAGCAACAGATGGCACATAAGTGGGACATGGTGTCAGCATCAAGCTATTACATTACAAAAGCAAATCGCTTTTGGCACTACAGACGCGAAATACGTTAGAATTAACTTCATGGGTGTAACTCAACAGGCACCAGGGGCATTACATGGGTGAAACAGGCAAGGCGTTACATGTTAGCACGATAATTAAGATCCATGTGAGGAAGTCCATATCCCAAGGCAGAAGAGGAAGAGTCCTAGATTCATCATTTCAAAACATAGCATTCTACAGATAGAGCCAAGAACTTGCATAGAGTGTGGCACATTCACCATTTCAGAACGTGCCATTTTATATACAGTTTCAGGATATCTCAGGGGGTGTGGCACACCTCTGTGTCCAGAACTATTAATAGCCAAAACCGTCATGAAGTAAAAAAAAAATTTATAAGGACACACATAAGTCTAATATTCTATAAAAAAATTATATTTATATTTTAAGTTGTGAAACCTAAATTTTGAATGTTTCAATTTTTATTTGTTTATAGTATGATTGTGATTAACCTAGTGATTATGATGGTAGAGGCGTGTGGTTTATTATGTCCTCTTTGGTTTTGGGGGTCTCAAACTTCATTTGTTTGATGAAGCATCCCCAATTTTCATTAACAATTATTGTGCTAAATTTAATTGGTCCAGGCTAAACATAAATATTTGCAGGATACTAAACTTATTGTAAAAAGTTGTGAGTTTCTTGCAGACGCAATTAAATGTTTGCTTTGTGTAAGCACGAATGGTGGGCTAGTGGGGTGTGTGGGTGGTAGATTGTGAAGCATTTAAAGATGCTTCTCATCTGTTTTAGTAGAAGGAAGTTAGTAATGTGCATATACATACACTTTGCCCCAAATATCTAAATATATAACTAGCACCCCTTTCAAAACACCTAGTTCTGCTATTGGTCGCGGGAAAGTCATAGGAGCAGACAGTTTAGGTACAGGTAACTATACAACTCTACCTGGAGTTAGACTGACTATAGGAAAATTTGATTTCTGTGCGTTAGTTGTTGCAGGATCAGTTAAAAGCTTAATTTCTGAAAGTTTGGCTAAAACATTTTGAGATGATAAGCTCGTAAATAGGAGAGAGAAGTGTGACATAAGGTGAAAAATGGCAAGCTAAAGCTATAGGACATTGAAACTAAAAGTTTTAATTTCAATAAAAAACTAGGAAATTTTCATGGCCGAAGTTATTTTAAGACGAAAGTTTATGAAATCTTCCAAGGTCAAACCTTTAATACTAGAAAATAAAATTGAGTTTATATATAATAATAATAAAAGCATTTTGTTACAATTAGAAAACTTCCCGACGCAATGTATGTCAGTGATGATTGAAGATCGAAAACAAACATTACAATATTTTTCACTAATACTCCAGGAGCTCGACAACGTGGTCACAAAAAGTCTTGGGTGTATAAACATATTCATATATGACATTCAATTGACTTGACACAAGGTCAGTGAGGTCCCGCCTTTATCATTTTGCCCCACCTAATTTGGCCATTCTTAGACAACATATTGAATTTGAATCGCTTTTGAGAAGGGAATAATTAGGCCGTCATAAGTCCATAAGTCCATAAGTCCGTTCACTTCCCCAGTTATCCTAGAATATCGAAGCTTGGGAACAGTCATAGGTTAGTAGTTGACTATTGAAAGTTGAATAAAAATGTAATATATGAGGCCACTCATACAGTAGAAATGGAAATGGCATTTCAATATTTAGGACAGTCAAGGGTGTATCATCTGCTGGACATAATTCAGGCTTACCACCAACTGAATCTAAATGAGGCTTCTAAGTTGTGTACGGCGTTTATCACTCAAACAATGTAATGTATACTTTTGTAAACCCTTAGATTATGGTTATTCTCCCTCTCTCAACTAATAAATATGCTTGACATATTTATTAGTTTATCTTTGATATGATTTATATTCACTATGTTGTAAATTTGAATTGAGCAGGAGGTCTTCAATCTCTACTAGAATGCGTGGCGGAGATTGTTTTCTCTGTCGCGCATGCACATTCTTTGTTTGTGGTTATTTTGTTTTGTTTTGTGTACGCGTCCCTGACGCCATTCAAGTCTGGTCTCGCGAGATAGTCGGTCGCCATGTTTTGTTTTTTCTCTTTTCGGAGTTCTACTATGAACCAAACATTACACCCTTGTGGGAAAACTATTATTTAATAAAAAATGCTTTGATGGCCACGTTTATTTTTTCTTTTCGGAGATCTACTATGAACAAAACATTACAACAGGATTATTCGAGTATAACTACTTTTCATACGATTTAAGTATAGGGTCTCAAATGCTATCAAAGTTACTAAACATAATATTTGGGGATATCCAATTTAAGTTTATTTTTAATTACTTGGATGACTTGTTGATTTATTATAATAATCACAAAGAGCATCTCATACATTTGTAGGAAGTATTCATTAGACTTTTTTGGGCAATGACCATCAATCCATCATCTAAAATGCAGATAGCGGTAGACCAAATAGAATATCTTGGTCACACTATTTTATACAGAAGAGTCTCAATAAAACCATAGAAAATAAAGCTAATAAAGAAATTCCCCATTCCCAACACTCAGAAAAATTATCCAGATTTTAAGGGATTGTGGCATTTTTCGGCAGATTTCTACCAAATTTTGCTAGTGTAACTGCTTCCTTCTATAAACTATGCAAGAGTAGGGTTGCATTCAGATGGTCATAAGAAGCAAATGGTTCCTTTGTTATATTAAAAACTGCCTTAACGTAAGCCTCGATTTTGAGAATATCAGATTTAAAAAAAAAATCACATTACAAACAGATGCGGCAACATTTAGGACAAAGAGTAATGCTCACCCAAAAGATGGATGGACACATTTTTCCACCAGCTTAAGCAAGTAGATCTCCACATTCTCTTGGGCTTAACCTCCCAACGAATGAGCTGGAAGCCCTTTCCATAATATTTGCTTAGGAAAAATTTCACCAGTATCGGAAGTCAAACCCGTTTAAGTTACAGACAACTCCATCGTGTCTTTCTTGCTTAGTCACCCAGGTCAAATAGGCATGATAGCGAGATTGATCATACAGCTACAGGCATTTCAATTCACTGTGGTTCACATAAAGGATAAAGATAATTCAATGGTGGACGTATTTTCATGTACGTTAGAACAAAATAAAGACGAGCTCCTGTCTGTCTCCCCTTCACACCATCTAAACATAGATGGATCATAAACAAATCTTTTAATTCAAATTCCAGAGCTATTTACCTCCCTCTGCTTGGTGAAGTTGTAGGATCCGGTGTTAGTTGACATTTATTTACATCTTAAAAGTAAACAAGTAGTGCCGAATTATAAAATAGATAATGGTATGTTGTTTATAAAACCATCCTTTAATTCAACATGGAAAACATGTGCGCCAACAATATTTTATAAAGTCTTGTTTGACTACTATCACAACTTCCCTGTTGGCACACCCTTGGGTCTGGCCAAGAGGATCACAAATGTTCGAAGTAAGTATAATTGGACAAACTTCCCGTCAATATTGCAATTACCTAGGTGCACAAACTCTTCCCATATGTCCCCCTAACTGAGGATAGTGATAACTGTTTCAGAACCCTCAACATCACTGTCACTGACTCTGGGTATAGTATCCTCACTACACTCACCAACATCACGGTGGACAATTACACACATACACATACATACATACCTAATCTAGCAATTCCATTATGAGGTAGGCAAGAAACTGTGCATATAGCTCAAAAACAACTTCATACTTAATCCTACCTCACTAACTGTTTCCACACTTCCCTATCCTTGCATACTCCCTTCGCTTCAACATCATCCGCATACTGAGTCATTCATGCTCTTTTATTTTTTAAACTTTATGTTTCTCCTTTTTTCACATATTCAACTACCACATTTAGCCATGTCTTACATGGCCTACCCCCTCATTTTGATCCACACACTCTAGCTACCTTCATATATGTTCTTCGTCACTCGATCCACACTCATCCTCTTAACATACCCTAACCAACCCAAGACACCTCTTTCACATTTACCCATTATATTCCCTTTCAAACCGCATTCCTTCAGCACCCATTCAGTACTGGCTCTGTCCATTCAAATTTTTCCACATTCATTTCTTAGAAAGCTCATTTCAACCGCATTCACCTTGCTCCTGTGTTTCTTCTGACAAACCAACACTTCACATCCATAAAACAATGTTGGCATTAACACATTTTTATATATTGCCATCTTTGTCTCTGTCAATACTTCATTCTGTGCAATAGTCCACATACATCCAACTACTCTTCGAAAAGCATTCATCCATCTGATGATCTTACCATCAACCCTTCCATTTTTATAGAATATTCTTCCCAGATACACAATAAAAATCACTTGTTCTTACAGTTTTCCATTTATACTAAGCTGACAATCATTTCTTAATTTGTCCTTATCAAAAACTATTACATATTATACCAAGATCAATTCTACCTTTCGCCACATTCAAACGATTTAATGCATTCTTCAAGACACTTTCATTCTCATTTTATTCTATTGACAGTTACATACTCATCAATGTCAACATTGACCTCAAATTTTGTATCCTATCCTTTCTGGTTTATCTCCAAATAAGATACTTCCTTTTTTTACCCCTAGGCTGGATATTTTCTCACTACCCTGGAGGCTATTGTCCATCTTGGAACACATAGTGTCTATATTGACCTCCATTTTAGAAAACCCTGCGTATATGTTGGCTTTATACGATTTATGTTCACTAGCTGCTAACAAATGTTATAAAATTTATCTAGTAAATGGATCCCAAGTAGCTTCACTGTTTTGAAATCTTCACTTGACACTTTGGTCACATCTACTTTAGATGTCATTACCAATCACCATAACAATTCTGATGAAACCTCACTCTAGCACATATTACCATTTTTTTAACTTAAACTGTGATAAAAAAAACCCCATCCAAAACCATACTTATATTTTAGTCAGTTAGTGTTCAAAAGTTCTTTAAAAAAACAATGTTCTTATTTGAAAAAAGTACATATTGATATCTATATTAAACAAAACAAATTAAAAGAAGGTATGACAATACTCTAAGTTGTTGACAAGTGACGAGTTCAAGGTCGGGTATTCCAGTCCATTTCGCTCAGCTGTGATGCATAGTGTTGTTGCGTGTGTGCGCTGGTCCACCATTCCTCTTGTTCCCCAGCCAATCTCCGGTACCACGTTGGGTGTCAATCTTGCACACAATCAATTTTTCTCAGTTGAGATATCATCAGGGGCTTTCTACCTGGAGGGTTGGGGAATCAAGGGCAAAGAAAAATGATAAGTGGTCGACTGGCATATTATTGTGACATTTGGTACCTTCCTCTTTTCTTGATGACATCGGCAACGTTAACTATAAAGAATTTGTACTTGAGCTATGATTTACATATTAGAAATATTTACAGTCTCAAAACTACAAGAGGAAGGATCCGCTAACTTAAAGTGTATGACCTTGACTTTAATTATTGTACACTATATCCATTACACTTACAAACTTCATTTATATTTGCTCAGAATATCAACTAACCACTTTGTGAATCATTCTATAACCACAAAATAAACATGAAATATTGTGTTATTAAGGTAAATTGTTATTGGAGCCTCCATATCAAAACGTTTGTAAACCAAACTTAAATGTTTAGTACACTCTGAAGGTACCAGTACAACCCGAGAAGTCTGTTCGTTAAACCTCTCTGCCCAAACATCACACTTCCAGTATATAATCAAGGAAGGCAAATGCTAAGTGCTGATTGGCTGGCTGTCTTGCGCCATACTTCCCTTTACTCTGAGAAGCCACACATGCAAATTGAAATAGAACCCAACTTCTGGGTAGAAACACAAATAAAAAAATAAAACAAGCCTGATGCTTTGGGATAAAAGTAACAGTAATACATTTAGTCAAAGCAATAGTCTAACAATAGCTTTATAAGAATTAAAAATACTAGATTGAAAAGTTAATAGCCTAAAAATAATGTTAATGATTCAAAATTTAGAATATATATTACTTACCACTTTAATCTAGGCTCGGGCAACTTAAAATTAGCATAGCTCCCCACACTTTCTCATAACTCAACATTTTAAATGAAACAATTAAGTAATTATAGCTATATATTAAATTAGGCCTAGAGTAGACAAATAGGTAAAACATGCTGAGGGCTATTAAATACACACTAGGCCTAATTGGTTTAATATCAATACTTTATAACAAGTATGCTTCCTCATTATACTGACAATGACAACATATAATTAATAATACATTTGAGGGGAAAGAATTGTGTAGAATAAATATAAACTGGTCAAATGTACTTGGATATTATAACTGATGGGCACTTGCAAGCATAATATATGAACAATGAATCTAGGTGTTTAAGATTAATCTTAAATTAGCAAAATGAACAGGGGAAAATATATATATATATGAAATGGTTGAAAACTAAGAGCCATAAAACCCAGACCACTACAGTACATCCTAAAGTTGTGGACAATTTTTTTGAAATTTAAATTGTTCTTAACCTTAGAGCAGCCATGACCACCATTCCAGCATTAGAACTCATAATATTTAAAAACTTTTGATCTACCATGTGCATTAGTCATGAATAATGGAAGTAGATTCACATCAGGTGCTTTAAGAATATGTTTTTTTTAAAGAGGTATACAAAATGTGACAACAGTTCCTTACTCTCCTGCGGCATCAATTTCTGAAAGATTGCACAGAAATCCAGAGTAATCACTTATCACCTATCACCTTTCCAATCATTGAAAATGGGGCAGTAATTTATCATGGTTGTATACTATTTTCAAAAATGTTCCACACCCAACTCATAAAACTATTCCTGCTCTCTTAATGTTAGGACACGGGCTTCTGTCACCCATAAATTTAGAGTGATACTTATTTCCATCAACCACAAATTACTCAAAGAACAAACTATTAGGAGGGGGAAGCAGGCGTTCAAACAGTTAAAAGTGTAACAACAGGTTGTGGTGAAAATTACAATAGATATAGATGCCTAAATCCCTACAAAACAGGAGATTACATAATGTATAAAGTGCAGACAATGAGTGACAAACTAGTTAGAATACATGAATTTTTGAATGAAGGGATTATACAGTTGGGGGACCCCATCACAATATTGCCATTTAGATGAGCACATCTTTCTCAACTCAAACCGGGTCCTATGCTTTGCCAGGAAGTATACTAAAATGATGGGTCACCGAATGCCTACTGACTAGGATCACATATCCACTACTTTACAGATAAATTTTGAAAGCATCGGAAATCTAACTTGGGACATCTATATCTGTAGTTAGGCACTCTTACTACTAGTTCACAGAAGCAGTCTATTATATAATATATACATAAATAAAGTTCAATAAGCATACCTGTATTTTAAAAACTCACGGGACACCGACTAAAAACAATTACGTAGTAATAAAACACTGAAAGATTAAGTGGACACGTGGACTAAACGTAAATCTCAATGATTATTGTTTACCTGTGACAGGCTGGCAGGGTATGAATCCTGGTCGTGTATACTGTGTAGTTTTAATTAAGTGGTTTTTCACTCTACCTCTTACACTAATCCAGGTAATTCCCTCTAAGCACATCTTCCTTATTCCAATCCTACTAGTTTAACTAAATGTAGATAACCTGACCATGTTGTTATACAGTGAAAATACATATTAATATAAAGAAAGACAATGAACAACATACTCATTTCTACACTAAACTAGCACACAAAATAAAATATATAAATTTTAACTAAATTTAAGTCTCTCTTCTTCTACTACTACTTATTATATGATTATTTGTAAAGTAAAGTGGATTAGAAGGAGATTAGTTTTAGATTAAATGTTCTATATTTACATTTGTTTCGCTAAACATATTAAAATTGATTTCATATAATAGTGTGTTATATATTTTATTTATTTTCAAGCATACATTTTGTTTATGTTTTAATTATATATGTATTTTTTAGATTCATCATTCAAATAGCTCATACGTGTCAGATGAAATTAACAACGATGATAAACTTGGCTTTATAATGTTTGAGTGTGGACTAGAAGGTGTATCACTAAAAGTAGTACAAAAGTCACAGTTTGAAAAGGAAGACAATGAAAATTATATATACAAAAATGGAACTCATCCGAATGGGTACAACAACAAAGTTGTGGCAACTAAAGACGAAGTTGAAAATACAGACCAAATTCGACATTCTTCAACTAATATAAGTAAGTTTGTATAAACCTTTAATTTTTTTCTGAGAATAAATATATGAAATGAACTGATATAATTATTAGTCATTATATTAATTAATTATAAACTAGTATTTGTATTATATTTGTACCAAATTTTAAAATAGTGTTACACTTTGTATATATATTTATGGCCTTATTTTTCTGAATTGAAGTTGAACTCCTAAACGAATCTGAAATTATTATATATTTTTTTCTTTAAAAGAACATACTGAGTTATTAAATAACTTATCAAATAAAATATTACTACACTATATTAAAGTGATTCAGATCAAATTTTCTCCCCTCTTATTGAAAAGACTTAATTTATAAGAATTAGGCTATTTAGCTTGAATTTATGTTTAGACTTTTGATATGGAAGTTCTAAGAATTTAAAACATAAGTATACATCTTAGTCCCTTTGTATTAAAACTTTATATATTTTTGATAAATCTGGGTATTCAATTCGCTTAAGCATATTTTGTTTACATATGATTAAAGTGCCTTTAAAATCAACTCATTATAAGTAATATTTATTGATAATAATTAATTTTCAAACACTAAATTTACATGTATACAATAATTATTGGTGGCTGAATATTCAAGACTGGAAGAAATAATTTGATTTTTGTTCCAAATGATCCCCCCAAAATTTAGATTTACATGTAACATAATTCTACATTAGTGCCAGTGATAAAACTTTTTATGAAAGTGTATTTTAAGAATAAATTGAGTGGTCTCATCAAACTGTCTCTAGAGTGGGACAAAGCAATTAACAAATATTGTAGTGGAAAAAGTTACACACTTTAAAACACAATTTAGCATTTGAAACAGGAAAAGCCAGCCTAGAAATTTTACTTTAACACCACGCTAACAACATTACAATTTTATTTAATAAATTAGCCAGAGCTATACTAGTTATTGTTTTGAATGCTCTATGTTGAACCAAGAATGACAGTGATTGTTATGTTTATAGTCATTTGTAAACTTTATTACAATACAATGCATTAAAATATATCGTTAATTAATCAGTATCTATCATTATTAGTTTAGATATGTGATATTTTTATTATTGTGTAAGTTAGTTATTCAAATTTTAAAATTGACCTTTTTTTTATTGCTTTATAAAATAATCATACACTATCTATTAAGGCGTCCATAAGAATTGTTAGATGACGCGAATGACTTACCATGATGGAAGGAAGAGAAGGAAGCAAACAGAACTTTAAATGCTTCTCACATCAATAATCTGCAAATTAGGGTTGTAATTATCAATTTTACTTAGTGAAATTAAAACAATCATTAAAATCTACCACATAAGATAAAACTTGAAATAATGGTGCACACAATGACTGTTATGTAGATAGTGGAACTAGACAAATTATTGCTTTGGGATTTTCTTTAACCTACAAGTCATTATTTCATTTATCTTGGACTAAAATGCAGCCTAGAGGATAACACTAAGCATTTGGATTGACCTTTCTAGCAAATTGTTACATTATTATATACCTATACAGTTATAATTTAAAAATTGAAATTCATAAGTTGATAAGCTAAATATTCAATTCTATGTCACCCGCTTTGGTGACCGCATGAACAAAGGTGTTACACTTTCATTAGGTTAAACTGCTGACAACAGAGAGATTAAGGTTCGAATCTCGGTCAGATGTACTGAGGGTGGACTTCCAAAGGGTTTTTCACTCTCCCTCCATGCAAATTCGGTTACACTTCCTCTTATTATAACCTCATCCCTAAAACCATAAGTGTAATTATTACATAAGCTTATAACTCAAATGGGTATTAAGACATGCTGTTAAAAAATATTATAGTTCACACAAGCTCACAAAAGAAAATTAAAAGAGCAAGACATAGGAAATGAAAAGAAAAATTTCACTTGATCTTTGGCCACTTTTAAAATATATTTCAATATAATTAATGTGAACTATATTTATTAAACTTCATATCCAAGAGGTGCCAGGAGGGCGCTTACACCTCTCTTTGTCAACCCAACACCCCTCGGACACTCTTCTCCCTCCTTGAATGCTTGTGAGTATATGTGTGTAATTTAGATTTTAAAGCAAAAAAATAGCTCCATCATGATTCACCTTGTAATTTCATCCACAACATTTTAGGTAATTCTGAAATACTTTTCATTTCATCTACAACATGTTTTATGCATCTGAGAAATTATGCAATTTCATAAACAACATGTTTAGTACATCTTAGTCATTTCCACAGGCAAAATATTTTTTAACAAATTAATTCATCACTTGACCCATATGTTTTGTACCATTTTTATATTTGCCATTTTACCTAAACCATGGACTATTTAGGGATTTGTCATTTCCTCCACAACTTGCTCTGTAACTCTTGAGATATTTATTTTATTATTAACTTATTTTATATCTATTAAATATATTTAATTTATTATTAACTTATTTTATATCTATTAAAGATATTTAATTTAACCTGGTTCAAGAAACGGAGAACAAAATTATATGCATGGAAGAGCCCTGGGGACATCAGTAGGTACCAACTAGACTACATCTTTGTCAAACAGTGATTCAGGAATGAGGTGAAGGATGTGAAGACACTGCCAGGTGCCAACATCGATTTGGACCACAACATGCAGGTGGCATACACTGAAACAAGACTGAAGAGGATAAGAAAGACAGGCAAGAGAAGCAATAGTGTCATTGTACGAAATTCCATAGGACAAAATTTAAATGAGTTGATAGAAGAGAGTATAAGTGTGGAAGAGAATTAGAATAGCGTTAAGAATTTTTTTGGAAGATGGTAAATTGTAATGTTGGAAAAATTGAAGAGGACTGTACGAAAGCCCTGGGTACCAACAGAAATGATTCAGAAAATAGAAGAAAGAAGGAATTGTAAAAACGTCAACAAAGAAGAATATATGAGGTTAAACAACTTGTTATGAGTAGAAACAGACAAAGGGAGGAGACAATATGAGATGAGATTATCAAACTGCAAATTAAAGGAAGGTAAGACCTCATGTATCAGAAAGCAAAGGAACTGGTAGGGAATGAAAACAAAGATGTGTGAACAATAGAAATATAAAACTCCAAAGGTCTGATGGTGATGGATCATAAAGAGGTGGTTATGTTTTGAGAAAGATGTATAGAAGAATGTATGAAAGGGAAATTGACCAGGCGACATGGAGATTGAAACAGAAGAGGAAGTAGAGAATGTTAAAAAAGGACCCAGCGTTTTAAAGAGTAATTTTGGAGAGAGTCATAAAGAACATGCAAAGAAGGAGATTTTCTGATAACGACAAACCATTTGACCTTCTTAAGGAATTGAGAAACAACGGATTGATGGCTCTGAAAAAACTTTTAAATAGGATCTACGAAACAGGAGAATGGCCCAAAAATTTTCTAGACATAACCACGATGGCACTAAAGTAGAAGAAAAAAAAGAAACAAACCAAGAAATGCAGTGACCACAGGACCATCAGCCATGTCGCTAATGTGGGGAAGATCATGTCAATAATACTAAACAGGCGACTGGAACTGAAAATAGAAAGTGTGATGGAGAAGACTAAGTTTTATTCATTAAAGTAAAAGGAACCAGAGATATCATCGGGACACTGAGAATAATTTCAGAGCTAGTCAAGGAAGAAGTTTAGATTGGTTTCATTGACTGTCAAAAGCCATTCTATAGAGTGAAGTGCAAGGGCGTAGAATGCTCATATTTCTACAGGGGGAGCGCTAGCAAATTTTAGGGGGTCTGGATCCCTCCGCCCCTCGACCCTGCCCATTCTTTTGACCTTTTCATAGTTGGCAAATAATGTTTTGAGTAAGTAAGAATGTTGATATTTTGGGTTTGGGGAAGGGTAGTAAACTTATCTACATAAGCTAGGCACAAACTAAACTTCTGACAGTTCTGTTATTTAAGCTGCTCTTGTCTTAGAGTGATTCCTCAAGTAGGATATTACAGGTTATAGCAAAAATGTTTGCCTCATTTTCTCGGACCCCACTTACTCGACTCATTCCAAGAAATGTCCTTTATTTTTCAATATCATATAAATGTATGAGAAAAAAAGTACAGTATTTGAAATGTTGACAGAGCTATTTCTACAATCGGAAGTTCCACAAGATGTATTTGACGTTGAATATTAAAATATTCACAAACTAATATTTATTTGACCACACAGACAATGAAAACTCTAGTAATAGTAAAAAACTTAAACATTATGTTTTTATATGTTATTTGTAGCCCCTCCTTTAAGGGGGGCGTCTGGACCCCCCATATTTTTACACTCTTAGTGAAGTGGAAGAAACCGATGGAAATACTTAAGAAGGTTGGCATTAAATGAAGGGACAGAAGGCTGATTGTCAACCTGTACCTGGGACAGCAAGTGAAGGTGAGGTTGAATGGTGGAGAGACCAACATCATAGAGATAGAAAGAGTAGTTAGACAAGGATGCTGTTTGTCTGTCAACTTGTATGGATAGTGGCTGGTCAGAAAAGCCCTGGAGGAAAGTGGCAATCTCAGGATAGGAGGATGCATCATCAGCACAATACAATATGCATATGATATAGCATTGCTGGCCAAAAATAAGGAAGAGTTGCATGAAATGATGGACCGGCTGGTGCAGATAAGGAGAAGGTATGGCATGGAGATCAACATTTAGTAGTAAAGAGTGATTTCAAAAAATGAAGAACCACTGAAAATCAAAATTGGAAACCAGGAGTTGGAAAGCATTGAGAAGTTCAAATACCTAGGAAGTCTTCTTAATGCACTAAACAAACTAGGTCGAGAATCGCCATCACCAAGGAAGATTTATCAAGAAGAGGTTACCGCTGAACAGCAAGTTTGAGTTTGGAACTGATGAAGAAATGGATGAAATACTACATTTGGAGCAGAAATGGTCATAATACATTGTTATTTTTTTCAAATTTTACATAAATTGGAGCTGGATTGTAAGAGCCAAAAATATAAAAAGATACACACAACAACAATTCTGTAAATGCAAATACATTATTGACCTATAGATGATAAAATGGGTGTAAATGATTCGTCTTTAAAACTATTTTCCTACCTAACTCCCACTTTTCAAAAAATAATATAATACAAACTTTTAGTTTATAGTAGCTTACCTCTTTTAAAAACTTTATATTAAAACAAAAACTCAATGCTATAATATGGTACCATTAAATAGTTCTATTGAAACTATTTTTTAAAAAAATTTACACTTTGTGGAGTAGTTTAGAAGTACAGATAAAAAATAATCGCTTCCCTCTCGTTTATATTAATGCATGTACCAATTTTTAATAAATATAAATAATTAGTATAGTATGTAGGCTATCACAGTCAAATATAAATAGAATAATGATGTTGTAAAGTAGTTAATTAAATATAAAGTTTGATCCAACCTTTAAAGAAGAAGTTATAGTACAGAGGGTTAGTAAGTAAATACAATTTTATTAACTAGGGAACCAAACTATGATTTAGAGTATTTAGAGTCAACCAGTCTAGGATTTATAATGTTAGTTTAAAAGTCATTTTAGTCTCTTTAATTAAATTTTCTTCGAACATTAATCAATATTCTTAAAAACAACATATAATACAGCTAACCTAACTTCGTTGAAGTTTTTGGACGATTGTAAATTACTTTACATTTTATTTCTACGCTTAGGTATTGTATGACACATTCAACAAAATAAAATACAAATATTTTGGGGGTTTAAACAAATAGTTTTATTCTTGGAATGTATTTTTTGACAGATAATAAAAATGGTCCTAATGTAAAACCCTCCAAGCAAACAAATGACAATGCTGGTTTTGTAACAAACAGCAGCGGAGATACATGTGCTTCAACCACTTTTAACACAGCATCTTCAAACTTGGTGGCACTACAGGGTATAAAGGGCAACACATCATCTTGTGTCATAGAATTCAAGACTGTGTGGTTCAACTTTGCTGCCCCACCCCGGGCACCAATCACCAGGAAAATAGATTTTACAAGGTAACTTATCAAAATAAAGTATTATATGTACATATTAATTATGTGGTAAGTTACCATCTTTTATTATTAATTCATTTTCCTCTTGATCTGTGGCATAGGGCCGCAACAAAGCTTTGCTACTCTGGCTATTCCTTATTACAGTTTCTGTGATAGGCTAATATCAGGTGGAGCAGGTTATCAGCCCACCCTTTAGGCTAATTTTAAGGATAGCAGGTTATCGGCCCACCCACCAAGTTATCAGCCCCCACGCACCCCATGAATTTCTACAAGTGAGCGAGAAAGATTCTACAAATCTTGCTGGAAAAGTACTTTCACGTAGAGTCACAAAAACAACTTTATTACTTTCAAACAAACATATTTGTAACTTTTACTTTTAATATAAAGTATTCTTTCTCTCGGATTATGACTATGTACAAAATTTAACTCAAGCTTGAAAATCCCCTTTACTATGGTGTTGGCTAAACTTAATATATAAAATTAAGTTCTAAAATTAAAACAAAAAACTACCAAAGTCTGTAAAAATATTTAAGTGAGGTGGGTTTTTATTTTCAAAGGGCAAACTAACAATATTGGCTGTTTTTTTCCATAAAATCGAACCAAACATTTAAAATGAAAAAATTAACCTTCTCTCCCTGCTGTCCTCCTGTCATTAAATCCTCTATACTTCCACCTTTCTCCTCCATACGCTTTCAAGATATTTTACGTTCTGTACTTTCCTCAGCTCTACTCCATCCAACCTTATAGCTTTATTAGGCCTTACCCTCTTCCTTGTCATTACCATCACTTCACACTTTGCATTGTCAAATATCATTCCACACTCTTTTACTTCCTCATTCCATTCTTGTAGTTGTTCCTGTACTTCCTCTTCCTTCTCCCACCCATCCATCAAGTCATCAGCAAACATTATGGCTTTAATTTTTTCCTCACAGAATTTTCTTGCCACTTTGTTCATGGCCATTTCCAATTACCATTACTAATAGTAATAATGGTGAAAGGGCACTCCTTTGCTTAACTCCATTTTTTATTTGGAACCACTCTGTCCTCCCACTCTCTGTCTTAACATAACTCCTGTTATCGTCATTCATGCTTTTCATTACCACTCCTCTTTACACTTCTGCCTCCTCCAATACCTTTCAAACTTTATTTCTATCCACACTATTATATTCCCTCTTCACATCCATAAATACCATCACCAAGTCTTTCCCATATTCATACCTTCTTCCCATAAGCTGTCGTATGGCAAAGATTAAGTTGTAGCGTTATCTACAAGTGAAGATAATACTAAAAACCCAAAATATCTAACCGATGCTATGAGCGCGGAACCAGCGAGCGGCTAGATCACTCCGAACACAACAAAAAACCATGAGCAACTAAAATGGCCCGCCCTTAGCGTCGAAGCATGTGCTCAAGCAAAGAGCTTAAGAAGAGAAGAGATGACTCTCGTCCCAAAACGTCAACAAAAAATGTTTCAGAAAAGTGTGAGTGCTTCGGTCGCGTGTGGATACCCTCCCCTTGTTTAATTTCTTTGCATTACTCCCCCCCCCCTTTTCCCTTGTGCTCCCTTCGGTCTACATTCTAGTGAGTTGTGCTAAATCGTATATAAGACTGGTTATACTAAATGGAGTTCACTCTTGGACATGCTCTTTTGAGGTAGTAAGGCGAGGCTAAGGCTTCAGTCTTTGACATAATGTAAGCACAAATTCTCTTTCGGCATAATAATGTATTGTTCTTCCAAAATTTAATTTCGGCTAATGTTAGTTTGTATTTAGCGTAATCTTTTATATCTAAAATGTCCACTTATGGACGTGAGTTAGGTTGTGTAGGAAGAAGCGAAGGCTTTGGATTGTTATCTATACTGTATAAGAATAATATTGGTTTTTGACTGATATATTTTATTTATCTACAAACTTTGAGTAGCCATAAACATTTGTTTACCTTAACAATTATCAAGTCTTGGGCCTTGATAACGTTAGGTATGTTTAGTTGGCCATGTCTTTTCAGTAAACCTGAGATTAACCTACTAAGATGGTAGTTAGGGAATTAGACGTTATTTTTTGATAGCGCTAGTAATGCGTTGCGTGTACAAAAGTCAGATATTAATCTTGGCTATTGAACTCTTGTTTATATTATGACTATTGCTTTTTCTTTATTAGCATTAGGTCAGGTATAAAGTTTTGTAGTATTTGTTTTCATGACATGGTTG